>PNEQ01095068.1:0-18822 GCA_003012365.1 Medauroidea extradentata
GAGCTGTATCAGACAAACCATACCATACCAAGAAGTTATATTTGTACATTTTCAGTTCACATCTATACGCCGGCTGTTTGTGTCACAGAATTATAGCCGGTGCTGTGGTGCGCCACACCAGTTGCGCGCGGTCGTCGAGGACAACACAGAGGTAGTTCGCATTTTTCCCGAGGGACTAGTTGTCGTGGTCGAGTAGTACTATATGTACGTAACACGATACAGTGAATGCATTGTATTTATATTCTACAAAACATTCATACTTTACATCTAGCAAGTTTCTGAGCAACGTGTGTTCAAATTATCAGCTAGGCACGTGCCTGACGCACAACCCAACCTGCAACACGACCAAGTGAGCGTTGGTTACACGCACCACATCAGCATGCAGTCTGGTAATACATTCCTCGACACTTTCCATAGGTTAACGGCACATAGTTTCTTAAGGAATCCTCACAAGAAGTAAGTAGTATATACGGGATTGTGGTGGCAAGGACAGATGCGATCCAATTCCCGGTGAGCTACTGCACTGTAATGCTCCGGTGTCCTGTTATTTTGGTATCTTGCCAGTCAGACTCGCCGGAAGTGGGTATGCAGTGTTTCTCCGCGAGATACTGCAGGAGCTCGTAGGGGGTGATGTACATGTACTAGTACTTCGACGCGTTAGCTGGTACAAAAGCCGTACACGGAATTAGATAGCTGGAGAACTTCGTGTCAGCAATAATAATTTTCATCAGCAGATTTCTAAATTTTAAGTGCTTGTGAAGAAACTTTTATTTTAGTTGGTTTGTGTTACTGACGCTTTGGTTTGTAAATTGCGACAGCCAGAGATGCGTGTTGCCTATCGAGGAAGAGACCAACAAGCAGTATTTTCAGAACAGCGGTGTCGGTTATCTTAGTAAGGACAAATTGAATCGAAATTTAGAGAATGTTATATATGTGAACGTAAATACGAAATCGTTACCACTGTCTCATCCTAACAATTTGTAGTGCTCTTTACACACTTTGTGAACGAAGTTAGCAGGTGACTGAACTTGTGCCGACACTTGTCCGAGACAATGTGCTGCCAGCCCGATAAAGCAAAACCACGCCCAGTTGTGCTCAAGAGAGAGAGAGAGAGAGAGAGAGAGAGAGAGAGAGAGAGCATTACATCGTCACCAGCCATTTCTTGGTGCGCTGGACGAGAAGCAGGATATTGCAGAGGGCGGAGCGGAAATGACTCACTGACGAAGTGGGGCACCACACCTTGCCGCCATAGCTGTCGGGGAAGTAGTTACGCTGCGACGGACAAATACCTTCGCCGTCGCGAGACGTGACGTTCGTGAAATGGGGCTTCTCGCTCGACCTGCTCCTGCGACACACGCTCGTTAACACCGCCGACATCGGTGTGCGCTCAGTGGAACATGCAGCACGCGGAGGCCATCTTCCAGAGATGCCGGCGACCGGTCCTCATGGCACGATAAAAACAGATGTCTAAACCTACTGTTTCACAATCAGCAGATTCTCAAGAGCGCTGCCTAGTTCGCAGCCAAGTAATTGAAGCTATTCTTTGTTACATTATGAAACTGATAAGAAGACTTGACCACGGTTGGCTGGAGAAGATGGCGCTTATCAGATGCATGAAGCCGCAGGCTGGTTTGGATTATCTGATACAGCGTATATAGCACGTCGCGAGAATCGCCCCTGCACTTTCGTGGTTGTTGGAAATGTGCCCAGCTCTCTGGTAACTGCAGATTCATTTACTATGACTCTTAATTCGTGCTCTGCTCCATATTAACTTCAAGGGGTACACGTCACTAGACCTCAAGTCTTAGGGACTTCAGGTAAGGGAAATTCAACTACAGATTATGAATATAATCGAATTTCTTATGGACTAGTTTGAAAAGGAAAATTTCTACTGCTCATTGCGCTGGCGTATGTCTGTAAGGTGTGTAATAAATTGCGAAATTGTGATACAATACACCTTCTACTGAGTAACAAAGTCATTTCACCTTTTCATAATATTATTTCTATGAAAATAATATCACCTTCGTAGTCACGATGGTGTTATCACTGTTCATTCGGCACGATTCTCACAAGAAAAGTTCGAGTATATCCCACCGGGAATCGAATCATTGAGCCACGGATACAATATAAAGTTACGTCCGTCGAATTACTTCTAGGTATTTTATGATTATAATGCCACTGTTCAAATACTTTGGAACAACAGCCGCAGCAAACCCGCTATACATTACCACCAAAAAAGTGGATTACAAGCTATACAGAAGACAGCGCGCCAAAATTACAAAGCAGCAAGGGGAGTGACAAATTCCTGAAAAATAATCTTGGCATATGGTTGAATTTGATACTAACTTACAGATCTTAATAAATACAACGTACGCTGCAGGCACAAGTTATTTGAAGTCACTGAACTTATAGTAATCGCAATGAGCAACAGTTTCAAAAAGAACCAAAATGTTCAGTCGAAACGTCCACTACGCCAAAATCCAAAATGTTCAATTAATTAAATTTTCTTTTTAAAATGGCTCTACATGTCTTATTATTAACATGACAGATAAGTGCTTGTGACAGAAATGCGTTAGCTGGGCGGTATTGTATCGGTCAATATGTTAGCATATTTGGCAACATTCTTCGAGGTCGAAGAGACAGAGACAATGACTATCAGCGATGTTTCGTCACGCTGGAAGGGGAAGCACTCGCTTGACGGCGTGACCAAGTTGGGAAGGTAACTCTCGGTCATTATAACAAGCCTGCCAACTACCATTCAAGAGCCGGAATTTCCACTTTGTCGAGGTCGCAGTCAGTGACGTAGGCACACACTGATACACAGCCGAACGTAGGTAAGGGGTGTGGATAGTGGTGATAGGAACGGAAAAAAAAAAAAAAAAAAAACCAGCGAGAAGCGCGGTGACAGATAACGTCAACATGAGGTGCGTCCAAATTCGTAATTTTGTGGTTGGAGTACCTCGAGTATTTGGTATGTTTCCTCGTAGCGTCATACAAACTTTAACAGGCTTCAGTAATCATCATTGACTAGAGGTACGTCAATTTCGCGGATTCATCTGGCAGTAGCCTAGATTGCTCAGTCCTGTACACGCTCTGGATACAGTCTATTATTCATTGGCTTACAACATTACAAGCGATAGCTCTATGAATCATTTCCCTTATTTACTACTGGCTTGCAGTAGTCAAATGCGTTTCGTGACAGCCGCCAGCTAATCACACACGTGATTATGAAGTATATATATTTTTGGCGTTCAACCTGACCTGGAATGTATTTGCGAAATTGACGTACCTCTATCATTGACTTAAACGAACTGAGTTCTCGAGACTTCAAACTATGTTCGCCTAAATAACGCCATACCTTCCAACACTTTCGTCAGAGATGCGCAACGGGAATATGTAATCGTTTTTAAGTAATTACATGCTTGGAAAAAGCTGACTTGTTTACATACGCGCTTCTCTAAAGTCTCTCCGGGCTTCTTCAGAACAACCTGTTATTTTAAGTTTTCGCTACCGAACCTGGCAACAGTAAGTACATGTCTGCATATGTAACTGTAAATAGCAATTACTGTGCTGCTATTGTCCTAGAAAAGTCAAATACATTTTGGATATGTCAGGCTTGTTACCTTTACTTCGAAAAAAAAAGTTATGTTAAAACCCTTTTCTGACAATTACCCATCATTACTATGCATTGCTAGTTTAAGAAACGTGGTAATTAAATACGAAGACTAGTCGGGATTTATCATTATTAATGTAGCACTCACTGTGAATTCGAAAATTCTAAACTCTTCAATATCCAGCCGAAAATCAATTATTTATTTTCGGAGAGAAGTAAAATAAACGTTGGTAATCCGTAAAGCGGGACAAAACTGCATGACATTACAAAATATTTATATTAAACATGAATAAAACTCGGTGGTTCTAAAACAAGAAAATAAATTTATAAGTGCATGTGAACGCATAATAGATATTTAACGAATATTGCAATTACTAAACGCAACCCTTTTAATTTTTTTATATACAGGTGACCACGAGGAGCATTGTCATTATGAAACGGACTGGGCAGAACTAAGCGGAAACGTGGAAGGGGGAGAGAATAGGCAGTCACTGCGTAACACAGTGCCATTTCAGTAGGAATGGAGCAGTGGTCGATTAAACACCGCATGTTTGCGTACGATGCGTATGTGAGAAACGGTGATTCAGTGTAGAGACTAGAACAAGTGTGGGGGAGCTTCATGACCAGAATCGAACATTGCATCAGGGAATACAGAAGTCACCTTCCTGTTACTTTCGTCATGTAAACGTAATGACATCCCTCTACGAACACTGTTACATGTATTCAACCACTGTCATGTGTACATTCTCCTTTTTATAGCACATTCATACTGACAGTGCTCCTCGTGGTCATCCTGTACATTATTCAAGTTCTTGCTGGAGATACACACTTCAATGATCATCAAATTGAGAGCAGTTCTGCTGTTGAATCGTTTCAAATATTGTAGGTGTCACTATGAACCACAGTATGGCCAATAATAATGTACACTGGAAAAGTATTTGTTATATTTAAACACAACAATCGTCAGTGAGAATACAATACAGTGATAGGAACGCCAATACTTCACTCGGACGAACACATTCTCACTCGCGAAGCTATGGTGCGAAATTTCGGTATAAAATATTCTCGTCACACTAAGTATCTCGTAAAAAGCTTATAATGTACATACAAATAAAAAAGTCAAAGCTGAAGGGTTTAGGAAGCAAACTTCAGCTGTGTTTTACGGTATTTAGATACATGTAGAAATTCTGACACGCTGCACATTTAACACTCGCTGAAGTGCCGACGAACACGACTTTACTGCAGAACAATAGTTAACGGACTGCCAAGTGTTGGCTGTTCTACTGATCACTGACGAATATTTATTCTTGGGAGTGACCTCAAGTAGAGAACAATATCACACAATGAGGCAATTTTTTTGGCTGCGGTTGGCGCAGTGGCTAGAGCACTCGCCTCCCTCCAAGGTGATCCGGTTCGATTCACGACGCGGTCGGTCCCCGGATTTTCGCATGTGAGAATCGTGTCGGACGATGCCGCTGGTCGGCGGGTTTTCTCGAATATCTCCCTTTATTCCGTCGTTGCTCTATACTCACACGTGATCCCTCACAAACGCTAGACATCACCTCACTAGACCTAGGGGTTCAGAGCTGACCAAATCCCTTCAATATTCAACTGATAACAGTGCTCCTAGGGGCTGAAGAATTCTAGTGGTACTATTTGAACTTCTCTTATGAAACTGTTAATCGTGAAAATGCAACAATTATTTATAACATTGAATTCTATTGGTCGGAGTACAGTATACTTCGTTGGTTTCTCTAGCGCTCGGTGTTGTCGGCAGTTACGTTGGACCGTTATGTGGCTTGCCTCGGAACAAATATGAATAAGCCACGCTCTCTGTAGTTTTCAGTTACAGCTACTTCGAATCAGGGGCGTCATTCAGGGGGGGCAGGGGGGGGCAGGGGGGACATGCCCCCCCTCCGGAATTTAGACGGAAATGTGTATAAAAGCTTAATTAATTAAAAAGATGCAACAAGGGCACTGTCGCCAAAAGAAAATCTTGCCCCCTCCCCAAGAAAAACCTGAAATGACGCCCCTGCTTCGAATACTCGTTAATATACAGACACATACAGTAGTTCACGTCAAACACTTTGAGACCCTACCAAGAGGTAGGATTCGCGTAATGCGTCTCGGTCCGCCCCAGATTGAGCCATGACTGCGTTAGCTCGCCACCCGCGACTAGAACGCTGCACTCGGTGCGACAAAACAGAGTACTACGTCGCGACTTCAGTCTGGTATGCTGGGTGACACTGGCCTATGCGAGACTGAGGTGCAGCCATGCTGCATAGCTCGAAATAAATATTAATTCAAGGAATTAAGTGCAATAATTCTCTTCTCTTGTACCTGGAATACTGACCTTTTTCTGTGTTCCAGAGAAATGGCTGGCATCTGCGGGTGGGTGGCTCAGTTCTGTAACCCGCCACCAGGGCCGTATGACTACGATACGACCCTGGTTATATCCAAGTAGCGCACAGTAGCGGCCCGACTCATTTCATTTCACCGTACATTTAAATCAAACCAAGTCTATCTTCGCTAACTAACTATTACCCTACTATCTCCTGCTCTTGCTCCTATAAAGGAATTAATTAATTTATGCTCCGCGACTGTCGCACAAATTTATCCAACGCACTCACCGCTTTGTAGGTTTGCTGTACCCTACCATCTCGACCCTTCCTCTTTCGAGGTGTGCTCATGGCCCTAATCGCGGCCTTGACACCAGACAACCCTGCTTAGCCGCGATACATGCGACCATTCCACAGGTTAAACCCGACCTAAGGTTCTCCCCGAGACGCATCCTATCCTCCACTCAGCCTAGATACTAACATGCACGCCGGAGGACCCACAGAACTGTGCAGGGGCTCACGTTGGTGTAGTGGGATATAAGACGTGAACAGCTTTCGTTTTGCGCCAAGTCGAGATTACTTAAACTTTCTATCATACTTCTCGCTATGTGCGCACGACTTGCTATTGACAGTAGGCAGCAAGCAGGCTGGGGTCACACAGGACGACGTCACAGCGGGCGCCATGCTGAAGTCGAGCCTTTCGGCGGGTTTTTTAAATTACGTTACGTTTTTCGCCGATTGCACTTGAATCAGCGCATAGAAATTAAAAGTAAAATTTGATTACTGTTTAAAAATATCTGCGGAATTTAATTAAAACATGTAAAAAAAATTGTGCATGTTCCCCGTTGCACTGCCACGTGAGAGAGGAGAGGGGCTGGGCCGCGTGGGTGACCGCGACACGCCCTTGTTGACTGACGTCACACGTGTCCAAGGTCGTGCTGCGGCCCAGGTGACGTGTTGGCTGGTGCGATGCTTCTATGGCAGTCTTCCACCGACCATCTGGCCAATGTTGCCCGCTACGAGCCTGACTTGTTGCGGCTCTGCCCATATCAGAGCTTCCTCTAGTCAAATACAGTAGGGAACAATACCGGGACATATTCAATATCGCTTTTTATGGGTGCAACGCAAATTTGCACCTGCGTTGCCCCTGTGAAGTAGTGGAACTATATACGGTACGCACACACGAACGTGCAATATATTACGCGATCGGTTTAAAACGGTTGCAAATATGCACCTATCAAATACTTCACACGAGTCCATTTGCTTTGTTCGCGCATGTGCAGTTAAAAACGTGGGGTGTATTCCGTTCTAACTGTGACTAGAGGTGCAAGTGAAGACCTATTTCATTTGACCTTCATTTGCGCTGCGTACCATCGGTGCAAATAGCTGACAGTGACCTTTTATCGGGGCCGGGGCTGGACACGACCTACTTAAGTGACGTTCGTGTCAGCGTACAGTCCATTCCACGATTGAAGACAATTTTCTGCCTGCTCTGAAGCCATATCTTTTTGTGGTCTCCTGTACATTGTTATTTGGATTCCCGAGTTTTCTATGCTGCCAATATTGATTTACCTTCATTCGATTGTTTAGTGAGCAAGTACATTTTTTCAATACAATAAAAATGCTGAATATAGTTTTGACGTGGCATTTATCAGCTGTAAAAAAAGGAAACTCGTTCGTAGGAGGCTATACCTAAGCGGCTAGGGCTGCAAAATAATGGCTGGAACTCCATGCACTTGCTTGGTGGTATTTTGTGATTATATATATATATATATATATATATATATATATATATATATATATATATATATATATATATATATATATATACATATGAATTGAATGTCGTCGAAAAAAAAAATTTTCATACACACACTGTTACAATTACCCAATGGAATGTTTCGTTGGAATGTACGTTACTTCCTAGGATCACCGCCAGGTGGGCGACGTGACGGAAAGTAATCGTGAATGTATTGCATCTCTTTAACTCACAGTCCAGATTACCTTCCGTCAAGTGGCCCACCTGGTGGTGAACGTAGGAAGTAAAGTACATTGTAAAGAACCAATCCATTGTGTATTTGGGACATTTCCTGTACGAAATGTTATTTACGATGACATTTAACGAGATGTAAAGAATTGAGCTCTACCACGGTAACTAAGCGTTTCCGGACATATGTGCATGTCACATATAGTTTTTTTTTTTTGTGTGGAATATTTACTGAAAGTTTGGCCGTACCTTTTTGCAACATCCTGTATTGGACGTGGTTTTGCGTGCACACTACCTTAACCTGTTAGTTGACGTTGGTTGAACTTGGTTTCCTCGGTGTGTGCGGGCCTGTAGAATTTAACGTTCCAAAATCCTCTTTTCTCTAGCTTGCTCTATGATTACTCTAGGATACTTTACTTTCGGAGTAACTTTCTTGAACAGCCCAGAGTGATCGATCGGGACAAAGTGCCTCGTCCGTTGCGCAGGAATCTCACTATCCCGAGAGCGCGACACAGAAAAACGGAAACCACAATACGAAAATAAAATTTTGATGTTACAAGCTATGCTTTACAGCTTGACAGTTACGCATGCCACATGAAAAGATATAGTTTCGAACCATTTACAAGATGCTCAAGGAAGCAATTATCTACAGCGGAAATATTATTTCACGAGTTTAATCAAGAAGTGTTTATACAAGGCAAACTATTGGCCATTTTAACCAATGCTGCTCGGTTCCGCTGAAACGTCGCCCTCGTGTACTGATGTCTGGGTAGTGCATTTGTTGAGATTGACAACTGAAAATGGATTGTCCCGCCTATAACGATAAAACTCATCAGAAAGTTGCAGATCCACCTGTAGTCACGAGCGCTAAATGTCCTCGCTGCTACCAGCGCTCACTATTGTCACGAATGATCCTCCGGAAGCCAGGATCGCTGTAGCGTTACATGCGTGCACTGATGACTAGTTGAGTGAGACACGACACGCTTTTACAAGAGGGCCACAAAGTCCACTTACCCCCTATAAAAATCAACAAAACGCCTAAACTTAAAGGATTGTTCTTTAGTTTTGCAGTGATTTCGAAAAAAAAAAAAAAAAAATTGCTACCTAATACTAATATCAAAATTTGGCTCCGCAGTTTTGACACTAATATGTCAATCTGATGCTGAATTTGTTGTGGCAATGTACTGAACGGTTCTTTTTAAATTTTGTTTCCCAGGGTACTTATTTTGTCAGCCAAAATGAAGCAAAATATTGTTTTGCTGACGAATGTTACAGTATTTTTAAAAACACATCCACAATAGTATGCATCGTGTGACTGCACATTGTCACAAATATTTCCAAAGCTTTTGGTTAAAAATTTTGGATATTGGCACCAGTCTGAAAAAAAGCTAAGCAACAAGCCCTCAAGGGGCAACGGTTGGCGCAGTGGCTAGATCACTCGCCTCCCAACAAGGCAATCCGGCTTACATTTCCGGCGGAGTAGGTCCCCAGATTTTTGTATGCACGTGAGTTTCGTATGTAGGTAGTTTTTTTTTTTCGAGCATCTTCCTTTTCACCCGCCCTTTTATTTTGGCCCTCCACCATACTTACGTCATGTCACCCCCCACCCACCCCCAGCGCTAAAAACCTAGATGCTAAGTGCTGACCAAAATCTGTTCACTCGCCTGTCCCTAAACTTGGAATAGATAAAGTGTCCAACATATCTTTGGAGGAGCTTTTTTAGAGATATGGCCCATTGCTTATACAAAGGAATAAACAATCTGTGTACCGTCATTCTCATGACTAAGGCAGCGGTTACACGGCGGCCTGAAGTAGATAACCGAAAGAGGTTTAGTCAGCCATTTTTAAACACGTTCAGTGTATAGCTGCCGAAGTGAACACGCTCGCGTGGTTACACGGTACTCGATTGTCGAAGTCAAAATCGATTGTGTTTTGTTACGACCACGGTCGTAGAACAGGTCTGGGCACTCGCCTGGAAAATTGACCCCTTGTTGTTCGGCTGTAGTTCACCAAGTTACCGAGAATATTGTGTTTTATTGGCGCTGATGTTACGGCGGTCGGACTAAACTCCGCCTACTTCCTTTCCGCTAAGATAAACAATTTATCAAAACGTATTTTTTATCAATTCATGAAATACTTTCTTCGCTCAAAAATTTAAGAAAAGGCTCCAGCAATCTTAATAAATTTAACAACGGAAAAAAAAGTGGACGGAGTTTGAGTCCGACCGCCCGGATTACAGCGCCAGAAAGTACGACATTCTCGGTAACTTGACGAACTGCAGCCAAACAACAAGGGGGTCAAGCAAAATACATTGTTAGATAGGCGAGTGTCCACACCTGTTCTTCTACGACCGTGGTTACAGTATGTTGTTTTCAGGTTATGTTTGGTTTAACCGTTTAACCTATGTACAAAAGGTAAACAGAGGAAAGTATCTGGAGACACGTAAAGTTTACGTTTGTCTGTAAAATGAACATGATTAAATTGGCGTTGGTTGCTGCACTGCATAAATTTGCAAGACGCAAGCGAAAAATACTCTAGGTATTTAAGAATTATAACCTTACTCTATGAGCATCTATAAATGTACCAAATTTGTCTAACGTAATTTCAGACTAGGAAACCTTTCTCTTGTAACCAGTCACCACTGTTTACATATTAAAAGTTGCATCGGTCGCGATAAACTTAACTATTTGAAAGCTCTACTTACCCCGTCCCAAAGTTTGTAACACACTCATATGTTGGTGCAATGTGTTACGTGGTGACAAAAAATCTTCGCGACACAAAATATTTAAACCAATATTACACTTAATGGAACGTGTCAAGGAAATTCGAAAAGTTACTTTTACCGCGAACGACCACGTGCCTGCTTCATGCATACAAGAGTACTGTAAATGACATACACTCTTTTTCCGTTGCAAATATATTGAAGGGCTCATATTTTAATATGAAAATATTTTTACTTATACGTAGCCAACAAAACATTTTAATAACTTTCCCGTTAATTTTATTTCCTCTGCTGCAACATAACACGGGGTTGTCAGCCATCTTTTGCGCAATGCTTGTTGACGTTTAACGAGCCAATCACAGCAAGGCATAAAGATTGTTGTTTAGGTGAAGAACCTTTACAACCTTTTCAGTTTGAATAGGAAGCAGCAGCGATATGAAGAGACACCGGGTGACCATACGTACGGCTGAGCAAGTTTAATTTAAACTAGTTCCGAGGCCCGTGTAACCGCGGCCTAAGCCGCCAGGTTCTATGCGACATTTCTCGGAGCACTGCTGGTGTAACTTGAGTGTAAGCGTAACATCTTTCAGTTCCTGAGTGGTACTGAAACAGTTTTGTGAAACGATACCGTTTGTGAATGCCTAAAATGAACTACCATATGTGGATGTGGTAAGGCCTGGGCTCATCACCCAACAACTTGCAATAGGCAATAGCACGTTCTTCAACGCTATGATTGGACATATCATTATCAACACACTAACTGGACGTATCGTTATCCATAGTTTAGTTCACATCAGTCTTACAGATGCACAAAAACAAATTACATTAACATTTATAAAATGGTAACGGGACTTTGTGGCCTTTATGTATTGGTAGCGTGTGCTTTCGTCCTGATGACGACTATGGTGCAGCGTGACACGACTCCAGAAGCCACCGAAGACTTTCGGGAACCATACTGATCTATGGCCGCTACATAACCTCTCACAATGTTTGAAGGTCGTTCGAAGTAGCATCCACTGTGCATTTTTGACAGCAAGTGTTTCATAAGAATCTCACAGAGTAACATCTACAAGGCCAAACAAGCGACTTCCGTCACAATTCGAGATCCGAGGGGACCTCCTTTCTGTAGAAACACGTCAACTGCAGTGTGCTGATTTACGCCACAGCAGCTGTTCTTGGAAACGGTGGTACTTCCCAAACCCATTATCCCAACAGTAAACTCGAGACACCAGTGGAATCATCAGTACCCGAGTAGCTTACATAACGGAAGTGCTTCTACGTGAGACCCCGACGATAATGGGGAATATTCCTATTCTGTTTAATATTTTATCGCTAGGGTTGGTTTGTTTTTCATCAACATTCCTATGTTACACACCTAAGCACCGGCAGTCAAATTTACGTTTTTATCGATAATCGGCACCTGCCTTTCAAATGTGATAGCAAAATTCGCTAATCTCAGTAAAACAGACTAATATTCCGTTCAATCGTATCCGAACTTTACAATAAAGCAAAATATTAATGTTTTCACTGGGTGACGACCGCCGTGCACGATAAATCAATCCTCGTTTAAGCAAATTTAGCAGCCCTGCCATTAGAAAGAATGTAATAATATCAAAATGTATAGTATTCAAATCTATAATATTTTCGTACAATTCAAACACAATACACGTCACTATAAAACTAATATGACGTTGTGTATTCGCAGATAAAGATTTTCCATATTTTTTTTTCGGCAGATCCAGCAACAATATTGAACACGGTGTAAATAAAATAACACTTATAACGCATAAATTGTCCATTGTATGAAATAACTGTATTACAAGTTGTTTTGAGAGAATAGTCCCTTATTCACTTAAAAAAAAAAGCACTAAATAACAGCAAAAAGTCTTTAAATTGATTGTAATGACAGCACTATCGTTTAACTCCCATTTCCGTGAGAACAGATAACCGTTCAATATAACATAGATCTTCCATTTTCATTCTGAAAATCTTGCGGTTTCAGCATATGAATACAAAAAAGTACTGACAAAATCTCTAAGAAATGCTAGTAGGTCAGCACGAATACGGCCATCTACAAACCAATATACAGAGTGATCCAAAAGTCGCGCACATGTAAGAGCAAGGTGCAATATGTGGTATCGCAAGTTGTGTAATTTGTTGCTTAGCCCGGTGTGTCATTGTTTGTTGCCAGGCAAACATGGGTTTTGCCAGGAGCAGCGAGTGTTCATTGTTGAACATTATTTCGCCAATCGGTCGTATTCATATGTTGCTGACGTGTTTCGTCGGCGGCATCCGCATACTGCAGTCTGTTCAACAATGCAAAGATATCGAGATTTACAAACCGTTCTCGAGAGTGCGGGACAGTTGCAGACAAGAACAGATCAGGAAGACCGAAGACTGACGGAAGTGAAACTGGCTAATATGTAGAGAACGATGATGTTGTCGCCTTCCAAAAGCTTGCGGGGACTGTCAGTTCAAGCAGGGATTTTTTTTATGGGAGTTTGCATAACTGAAGGGAGAGGCAATTTCGAGCATATGCTGTAAAGATGTGGTTGTTTCCATATTTACAGTACATTGTATGTTTATTCAATGGATTGGTCCTGTATATATTCGATCCTTTTACAGCTTTATAAATCATTCTTTTGAGTTGAGTTGATGTGCGCGACTTTTGGATCACTCTGTACTTGTCTGCGTGTGGAGGGAATTGACCTTGTGACGCGTCTAGCAGCATATGAAGCGTGCTGCACAGTTTTTCTAGTTACCCAAGACGAAAATTCCTACAAAAGGTTAAAAAATGTCCCATAGTTATGACGTTTTCCCTTAGCTGATCGTTCGCAACTTAAAAAAAAAAAAAACACTTACTAAAATAAATGTGTTGCCCGATTACATACCATTCGATTAACACACTTTCAGTCGTACAACATCTCAGTTTTATAAAGATAAGTTTGTTCCGATGTCAAGAAAGATGCTGAATGGGATGTATTTTGCATTTAGGCGTACGCCACTCATTCTGAAAGAGAACAGTGAACTACTATAGTTCACACGTAATTATGACCCGTTAGTCGCCGCAACAGAGCAATCAATACGTTCATTAACAGTCACGATATTTGCCGAATAACCAAATACCACAGAAAAGCAAGCGACTGCTAAACGAAAAGGAACAGGAACATAAAAACTTATTTTACAGGGTTTCCAAATGTCACCTGGAAATTACGGCAGCAATTGAAATTATATATACACACATATATATATGTGTGTGTATATATATGTGTATATATATGTATGTATATATCACACACACACATGGGGAAGACCAAGGAGAACATGGAGACGAGTGCAAGAAACCATGAGTTTTAGACAGGACAAGAAGATAATGTATTCGACAGAGAAAAATTACGAATTGGATGTGCAAAACTTTAATAGCTGTATTACACACAAATAAAGAAAAACGAGAAAAAGAAAGCAAACCCGAATAATAATGAAATTTCCTGTTTTTTTTATTAACTATAATTTGACCTTTTCCTCGCACTCTGGAAAATAAACATCGTATTTCCTTGGGCTGTAGCAAGTAATTTCCCTGAATGTGGCAACACTGGTGCAGCATGGCAAGTGTTACAAAGCGGTCCACACAATGCTCTCGCGGTATTCAACGAGACGAGACCGCACGTCCGGAATAAAAAGTGAGTCAGCACTCAGCCTCGTGGTGACCTGTCACGGGAAGTGTTGAAAACAAAAGCACAGAGTTGACTGCAACGGCGACAGTCCCCGTTTATTTTTTTATTTTTCTCTTGAGGAAATTACCACAGGAAACAAGCATCGACATAAAATACATCACTTCTTTTACAGCCGTGTTTTAAGCTTTTACGACGCTCACGGAAGAATGAATTCTTATAAAGTCCTGCTTAAAGTTACTTTCAGTCGATTTTGTGTTCTTCCGCCACTTGTCAGTTTTATTCTGTTAATGCTGAAGTGTGCACTGTTGAAAACCTTTTTGGCCAATATTATATATATATATATATATATATATATATATATATATATATATATATATAGCCTATTTACAGTGGCCTGAAATGTAAACTGCAAGTACGATAAAATCAATAGGCCTGCACTATGTTTACTACTTACAATGCAATCTCAAAACACAAATAGAGTTATTACTGACTGGCTGGCTGGCATATCAAGCTGCAGCCAAAACCACTGGATTTAGAAACATCAAATTTTTGTTCGGATTCTTCTTAGATCCTACGCGAGCACTACGAAGGTGATTTTCGAAATTCGACCTCTAAAGGGGTGAAAAGGTATTAATGTGTTTTCGAAGAATCATCGATGTACCTGAAATCCGATGGCCTATAGTCATCATTTTCACTTCAATTGTACATTCATTAAAATGCACGTTAGCCAATTTGAGAATTTTGGAAATTTAACCTTTACGGGGATGAAAAGGTCTGAAAAGTGTTTTCGATTAATTATCTATATCCATCGAATCCTTCAGGGTATGTTGTAGATTTTTGCTTCAAAATAATGTTTACGTAAATATCCAAAAAGTAGTATCCGGATTTTTCAAAATTCGACTTCCAAGGAGTAAATGTGGAAGAAATATGTTTCTATATAGCTCGAACCTAATGAGCTATCGTCGAGATTTTTGCTTTAGTTGGATACGTATACAAATGTCAAAGATAGTACTTCAAGACGTTTCAAAATTAAGGTTGAAAAGACGTGAGATGTGTTTTCGATTATTCCTTCACATCTTTTGAACCAGGCGATATATCGAAGTGCTCATTAATTTAGAATGATTTTTACGTAAATACCCTAAATGTCATTCCATGGTATTTTCTAAATTCGACCCAAAGGCGGTAAAAAAAATTAAATGTGTTTAAGATTAAAAATCGATATTTAACAACCCCATCGTACTTTCAGATATCGAAACGAATTGATTGATGCATATTTAAATACCTGAGAAATTTACCACCTAAGGAGGTGAAAAGTAATGAAACTTAGTGAAATGTTTTCAATGAATCATCGATATGGTTTCCATTTCAGTGTGTTACCCACAAAACAGCGATTTAAGTTTTTTCTTCGATATTCGACGCCTACGAAGATAAAAAGACATGACATGGAATGTGTTTTAGATAAATTCTTGATAGCTATCAAACCCGTCGAGATATAGTAGAGTTGTTAACGCTTCATGACGATGAATACGTAAATACCCGTTACTTTTCGGAAATCTAACTTTCAGGGCTGTTAAGGAATAAACGATTTAGATTTGACTCAATACGTTATCGTAGTGATTTTCACTTCAGTTATATTCTTATTGGCTGTACAACCTCTATGTGCATAAAGAATGCATACTGTATTTATTTCTAATTAACTTTCGACGTTACATATCGAGGTAAATCAGTCCTCATACCATGCGTACTACTTGTACCACCTGTTTGCTATGACTTTAAATAAGGGCCGGGGCAGTTATTACAAGTAGCAGGAATAGACTTAGGGAGGTTTTTCACTGGGCAGTTATAGCTACTTAATATGCTGCACAGCAAGCTCAGCGTGTAGCTTGGTTATCACAACACTTGATGCCCGATCTGGTGTCTATAGAAGTCCTTCACTTAAAGTAAATGTTAGATTTACAAGTAATACAAGCAGGCAATGCCACGGAAGGACTGCTTGTTGTTTATAAAGATGCAAAGTTACTGAAAATATGATTGACTCTCTCAAACAATGCCACCATTGGCTAGTGGTTTTTAGGCCTACATACTACTGTTGGGTCAGAGATATTTTTAAGGTGGCTAATACTATTGTCTGTGTGTGTATACATCATCCCAGCTCCCCCCCCCCTCCGGCCCAGTGGTAAGAGTTGCCGCGTACCTAGGCCGAGTATCTGCTTAGGAATAGCATTCAAAGTACGTTACATGGGGTTTACGATAAACTGAGAAAATTTGTACACCACCACGCCAAGAATAGTAAATAAAAATATTTTTTATTGCGACCTTAGACGTTAACTTTTGCAGACAGTACAATACACACACTTTTTCAGGCCCTTTCACACAATCAAATTTTGTTTCAATTTTATATCAAATTTCTTTAATTCAATTTCTTGAATGTCATGTGACACCATGTCGACTTCATAACCGCGGCCATTTTGTCTTTCAATTTATTTGTCATGAAATTCATCAACTTATTTTCTTTTCGAACATGTTTGAAATTTTCTTGAATCAAAATATTTAAGAATAGAAAATAGCTTTTCCTGGCATCATTAATTCAAATAACATATTCATTGTATTCTGTATGCGAAATATACAGTATTACAAATAACTACAAGCATTATTTATGTAAAATAATACATACAATAATTATAAGAAATTTTATATTGGCTAAACATAGTATTTTTGTGTTGTGCAGAGTTAGTAGATAATTGTAAAATGTCTACATTGTGTATTTTGTGCGTCAGTTTTATATATATCGTACGACAACTTTTCAAGTGGTAACTTCAATGTTTGTTTAATCACATTTCTCGAATCGCCGTGCTAGTCAAGAAATTTAATTCAATAAATATTTGATCGTGTGAAATGGCATTTCGTGTCAGGAAACATTTACATGAAAGTAAAATAGTAACAAGGGTTTCAAAAGTGCTCACTTTATCCCGAATCACCTATACACGTGTGTATACTCATTTCGGCGGCCGAAAATAGCGAAAACGGATGATTTGTAGTATCTTTTAAACTGAATAGGCGTGTACAATACACCCGCTTCAATAATACGTTGTAAAATGATAGGGTGACCGCTGAATGTCTCGTGGAGGCAAGTTGACGAGAATACTGCACGTCAGTTCGGTGACTTGCGCCTAGAGGCTAGGGGGAGGCATGACGTGCGTACAATGTCGGCCTTACTGCTCCCGCACTTCTAGGCGTCGAGCGCACAAACACTGTCCACCCAGGCGTCAACCTGCGCCGTATCGCGCAAGGCAGGAAGGAAGGGCATTCAGACGAGACGCACAAGAGTTGTCCGGTGCTATAATAGCGGGGCCAACGACCAGCAAGCAGCCTGCGTGGCTGGCGGGGGACGTAACGGGACGCTCACCGAGAGCACTTGACGCGCACGCGCCTGGGTATGTGTGTGTTTGTGTACGTCAGCGCACAGGCTCATCTGACCACCGCACCGCCCCCACGTACAAAGACGTCCCTCTGTCCCGCTCACGAGGAAGACCCTCCGCGGATAGGAAAAAAACACTAGTACTGTCTCTTCACGGGAAAATGAGCACTTCTGTACCCTCCATACATGTCTACCTTTCAGATTTTGTCTTCCCACTACTTTCTAGCATACGTAGGTATACCAGTTTAAGAGGGCGTGGAACATAGTTCTACGCTAAAAGCTTTTATCTACAATTGTAGGTTTCATGAAGCCAATTTGCGAATGTTAAACAATAGCAATCCTAGAAAATAGTTTTAGCCAACGTTTTAAACAAAATAGTTTCCAGTGTTACGAACTTCTGAGGCACAATCTCTGACGCCGCAACCTCGTGCATTTAACTGCGGAGCAAGAGATCACGCGTAACGAATTAGTAATTCTGGATAAATATTTACTCATAAAGTTGGCAAATACCATTATCTAGGATTGTCATAGAGTATTTGATCCATATTGGCTTCGAAAAAAGTGCAGGAGTCAATTGATATTTTCAGCGTTTATTTATCTAGCACGCACTTAATAATCACTGTGCATTTATTACAATTAACTCTTTAAAATACGACATAGTACATAAATCACTAATCAGGGCAATAAGCATCAGTTTGAAATTGTGCGTTTCTCGAAGATAATTTGTGACGATCAAAACCAGCAATTCTAGACAAGTATTTGACAACTATCTGAGCAAATATTTTTATCGAGTAACATGTTTCTGATCATGCTTAACAACTGCATCATTCTGGACCAATATTTGCTTCTGAAGTTGCAAAATATCAGTATCTAGTATTGTTGTATTAAATTATTTCCACATTGTCTATCAAAAAACGCGTAGATTTGAAATTATTAGCGTTCATTTATCTACTACACACTCTTAAAATCAGCCTTTAAACCGAGGAAAATATTTTTTTTTTTAATATGATTCTCGACAGGCAGCTTCAAAACGACTCGCTACAGAACCGCCTACCGGACCAGAAACATG
>PNEQ01095068.1:18922-68870 GCA_003012365.1 Medauroidea extradentata
TCACATATTTTAGCATGAAAATGAGCCAAAATGGCACAAAATATTTTTTTTTACTGGCAAACGACTCATTTTTTTAAAGCCTACGTATAATTGTGCATAATATGACTTCACACGCTCTCAATTTTTTTCAACCCATTTGGTTGAAAACTTTTTGAGTTTTTTGCACCAACGTGAAAAAAACTACCGGGCATGGCCTTAAAGCACATGGCGTAGAGAAGAGTGAGAGAAAATATTGACAAAGAATACATATTGGCAAAATTTACATTCGTCCCTACTAGTAAGAATGAGGTTATAGGTGGTTCGGGATAAAGTGAGCACTCAATAAAGCTCTGCTAAAGTTCTATTTTCTGCCAATTCGTATCTTTCCGCGTGTAACGGCTGACGATCCAGGGCCGCAGCAAGGTTTCTGGTAACGTGTGAATAAACATTTTAGAAACAATTATTTGCCTAGGGTCAGGCGGCCCCCCATTCAAGATGAGGGCTCGGGGCATTCTGCCCCTTTTGCCCCCTCCCCCCTGCTTCGGCCCTACGGTCCATATATAACCTCTCTGAACACGTTACTTTATGTTTGCACGTATAAGATAAATTGTGCAGCCAGTAGGTATCGATACAGCTCAATAAAAAAAGATCATTACTCGTATAAGAAACTATTATGTCAATTTTGGTTGATTTTGTTTCTGTATTATTTTATTTAAATATAATAACACATGTAAGTACATTGCGTCACTTCGCTGCCAACCGTACAAGCAGTAAGGCAACTAGAGTAAGTGTTGAATTATATGCAGTAACGACTAATTATATTTTTGAAATGTTAAATTTGTAGTGCTTACTTTATCCCGGATGATCCATACAAGTATAAATGTACGCAAAAACATGTAGTGGCATCCAGCGGTGTATCGTCACAAACAAGACCTTGCAACGTTTATTCTACTTCATTTTCGTTGCTATTAGTATTAATTAAGTCTGCACGGCAACGGGTAGTATTCAATATAAATAATGGCGGTAGGTCAAATAACTATACAACCCCTTGCAATTAACGATGACGTAGGGTTTCAGACTCGATGCGACAGAACGCAGGAGTCGCTAGAATTGACTATTAAATTTCTTATGTGCTACTGTATGTTATCTCCGCGCAGGTAAGAAGAAAAAATCGACGTTTTCCCAGCCCGTTTCTTTTCACAGTTAAATCAATAACTGCTATTTAATATCGACTTATTAACCTTGTGTGCCCTCATCCTTCGTAGGTTGCCCTACAGCCCGGCGAAGGTCTTCGCGTCCCACACCCGCGCAAGAGTGCCTCTCTCCCACTCACAGCGACAAAACTTCCCATCTGCATGGAGACAACTACCAGCCAATCAGTGACGTCCTGAATGGCTTATCGTATTTTCAACTCTACGCAAACCGTTTATTCCATAATTTTGGATTTCATACATCGTATACTTATTTTTACAATCATAACCTGTAAAACTTCCATTGCGTTCTCATTATTTAGTCATGTTTCAATTTTCTGTCACAGTATGACGTCCATCTTAGCCCCGCCTACAAGCAACGCATGTGGGCTCCACGGGTGAGAGTGGGTTGGTCTGTATCTTTTCTTCCACGTCGCTGCGTTACATGTAGCCATTACTGCGTCAAAACATAACTTTTTCCTACGCCCTTGTCTTTCAAAGTTTGATACTGGCAGGTCGACAGCCATATATAATTAACATCAAAATTACTTACTTGGGCTATTCCTGACACATAAAACAGTTTACTTTAAAATACATAACAAAACTAAATTTGATTGAAGTTTCTAGGACGTTTTTGACTAATGAAATGTTTATTATATGCATATATTTATTTACTAACTTCACAAATGAAATTGCCAATTTCATACTAATGGCAGAAATGTTTGCGTTCTGTATATGTCGCAGTCGGTGCAACGTCCCTCAACTATGCTATATTTCTTTCTTTTTTCCTTTCTTTTTAAATTCAGCATGCCTATTAGAAACATGTTTTTGGGGACTCTCGAAATGCCTAGCAAATGGGTAACTTCAACGTTTTATTTCAACACTTTCCTCTTAGAAATGTGATTTTAGCATTTCAATTCTGCCTCGCACGTAGTGGTGGTTAAGATGGCGGTGTGTGCGTGTGGATGTGTGTTCGGGCGCTCGTGCACGTGCGCGTATTCGTGTGCGTGCATTTGTGCGTGCATGTGCGCGTATTCGTGTGCATCAATGCATGAGTAAAGGTGTGGGTTTTATTTTTTCAACTGAAACTGGAGATTTCGTGTCATGGTGTCTGAATATGTACAACCCGATACAAACATTTCATTGCGAGAGAGAGCTTTTGAAATAAGCGAAGTTCACAACGTAATGTGGAACATAGGTGAAATGGAATGGCTAGGCCATATATCTGTGTCTCAGTGGCGATACATGTTGCAAAGAAAGTAATGATTAAACAACTATCGAGTATTTCCTAAGGCTCCAAATACACGATGCCCAAAACGAAGCAGATTTCATACCCATTTTCTGTTACCATAGAGAAAAGGGTTACTAAAACCCACAGTCGTAGAAGAACAGGTCTGGACACTCGCCTGGATATTTGATCCCTTTGTTGTTCGGCTGTAGTTCACCAAGTTACCGAGAATATTGTGTTTTATTGGCGTTGATGTTAGAGCGGTAGGACTAAACTCCGCCCACTTCCTTTCCGCTAAGATAAACAATTTATCAAAACGTATTTTTTATCACTTTATGAAATACTTCCTTCGCTCACAAATTTTAAGAAAAGGCTCCAGCAGTCTTTATTTACTTTATAAATTTAACAATGGAAAAAAATGGGTGGAATTTGAGTCCAACCGCCCGGAAAACAGCGCCAAAAAGTACGACATTCTCGGTAACTTGAACTACAGCCAAACAACAACAAGGGGGTCAAGCAAAATACGTTGTTAGATAGGCGAGTGTCCAGACCTGTTCTTATACGACCGTGCTAAAACCGAGAATATACAAATATTGTAGAAGGAAATTAGGAATAGTATTAAAACTATTACAGATTTGGCACCGTGCGCTTAGAGCCTTAGGAATCATTAGACTGGTAAGGACGGGCAGTCTCTCGCCAGTAGCGTACAAGAGAGGAGAAAACAATTCTTCCATCGCACGATCCCAGTAACCAGAAATTACTAGTTTGTTTCTGTAGGCATATCAATACCACATGCACAAGAGTGTACAGTAGGATATAATGTCGTTATACTTCGAAACACGACGACACTTAGCCACTGCCGTGCCATAGTGGTGATGACACGCAATGTACTCGAGACACTACAGATTTATAACTTTTCTGTTGTTCAGACATAATTCGCCGTAACGCAACAGTGGATTCAGTTCTAATTTAGCACGAAACTAGGGGTATGCATTGCGCCCCCCCCCCTTCCTTTTTATTCTCGCTGTACAATATTCGAAACTTAAGAGCGTGGGGTAGACGAATAAACGTTGAAAACAAATCGAGTTCTACGCTTTTTTCGAAGCCAGTCAATCCTAATTGCGACATGGACTCCGCCTTTCCTTAACCGTTCCTGGATGAACGGAACCACCTCAAAACTCAAAGCGAAGTCTTGCAGCTCTAACGCTGTCGCACACATTTTGAATATGACTGACAAGGACAACCTTAAACTGTAATAATCAAAGATTTGTCCTTTTCCCTCCCACCAAGGCGATCCGGGTTCGATTCCCGGAGGGATCAGTCCACGGATTTTCGCATGTGGGAATCATGTCGGAGGGTGGCGTTGGTAGGCGTGTTTTCTCAGGAATCTCCCGTTTCCCCCCGCCTTTTCATTCCGGCGCTGTTCCATACTCACCAGCGTTGAAGATCTCAAACAAAATCTCTCACGCGAAGCTTTGCCAGTGGTGAAGTGAAAGTGAAGGTCGTACGATGACATCGTGCCAAAGCCGCGGTCATTTGCTGCAACCCGAAGGCGCCATTTCCAATACTGGATGTCTCCTCAGCATTAAGCATGAAAGCTAATGGTAAACACAAAATATGCCAGAGTGTCTCTGTCTAGGAAATGCCGATATTCAGCGCCTATAATTCACTGCACATGCATGAAAACATACTATATTGTACACATTCGCTTGACTGAATAACATGCCGAGGAATTTTTACATTAAATTTCCCTGCTAATAATTGGATTTTTAAAATAAGAACTATTATTTCCGCATTATAATACAATTGTATGTCTCCGGTACCCTCCTTCAATATGGTGGGTGCTAATGGTTCCGTTTGCTCAGAGTTTTGTAAACCCACCCATCCACCGCGCACTTTTTTTCACGAAAAAAGTCTAATTACATCCACAAGGCGAAAAAACCGTGTTTGTAAATATGGTCTATTTATCGACAGGGCATTGCTAGACTGACGAACTCACTATTTGTTCTAACACTAGGCATTAAAACAAACGCTTTATCAAATATGCAAATAGACTTAAGTGTTGTTCGAGTTCGCTAGGCCTAGACAGGAAAAGTAATTACAAATACAGTTAAGTAGCCTATTAGCCTATTGGATGTCACGAATGAAACAAACAAAAATAAATTATTTGGCGCTAAATTTTTTGTTCGCTGTTGTCGTTGATAATTTCCAAAATACGTTACGACTTTCACAGTTCAATTAACAAAAGTAAACAATGTTACACGTATTGCAATAATTTCCAGTTTTGAGACTAGCCAAATTCCACCTAATGCAGTAACAATATGAGTAGTGTTCAGTCACTGAAGTTAAGATTTCGTTGTGGCAACATTTTCAGCAAGACTTTAATTCTCCATGCTGCATCCCGAACCACACATTTTTCGTTTAAAGCGAGGCGTGTGCTTTCGAAGGCAAACAAACCAATTCCATTGAATGGGGACAACGATTAAAAGGCGATAAGCCTCACATTGTTGTGAAATACAACTTTTACATCACGTGATTCACGTACGTCAAAGACCATTGAATGATTCAACAACTTCGTAGAAACGTGCCTGTTTTCGAGGCTATCGGATATACATTACTGCGACATTTAAAACATTAGACGTTGCTACTGGTTTTCATTCAACTACCCCACTCACAATTTAAAACTTATTGAAGCTAACAACAAGCTGTCAAAAATGTTACCATACGTCATAAGCTACTGCGTGTCACCTAAGTTGATTAAAACAGCACGGACTATAGTGCAATCAGAATAACAATTCAAGCAGGTATCCAAGTAGGGTCTAACTGACCGTCGACGAGGTAATTGCTGAAGTAACCAGTGACTCTGAAGATCATAAATTGGACGCCATTGAAACCCGAAATCAGACTTGGAACCGAACACGGATCATTCCAAGTGTAATTCCCGTGTTTTACCATAGCTCCACGTCGATTGGTATAACAATTGCAAGGAAACATTTTCAAGTACACAACAAGTTCTGCGAAATAAACTCTAAGCAAATTGTGTTCGATCTTTATGGACGAATAGTTCGCGTCGGAGAGATATATGAGATAGGTCTGTATATGGTCAGAAAGGTCTAACGATTGCGAGAGTGATAGATAAGTATGCGATGGCAGAATGCAAGGACAGAGGAAACGGGAGTAACCCAAGAAAACCCCTTGACCAACGGCAACGTTTGGCACGTTTTCCACACGCAAAACCTGGGAGCGATTCCACCGCGAACTAGACCCTGATAGTCACGGTTGGAGGTGAGTTGTGATGTCACTACATTACCGTGTATACCCCCTACCCCCCCCCCTAGTGGAAGAAAATATACGTGATTATAAATCGCTGCAAACATCAAAACGTGCACTTAGCGTCTGACGTTACCGCTCTTGATGCAGATGAGTACCTCAACCAATCACCGTCAATGCACGACGAGTTGCAGAAGGCAGACTCGTTGCAAAATACTATATGCTTCGTAAACTCGAGACGTGACCGTAGTGCAGGGACTAGCAGGACGACGCGGCATTAATTGCATAGTACATGTCTCTGAGGCATGAAGGTCGGCGAGGCATCCTACTTGCAAGTCAGCGCTGTAAAAGCTACTACAAAAATAGCCACTGTTCATCATCTGAAAAGCTACATATAGGCGGTTCACTTTAAAGTGAGCACTTTCCAACACTAACAATAATAATAATACGTGTTAATTGGAGCTATATAAGAAAAGCTTTTAGAGTTGTGAAATGTTTACACTAGCCTTTAGTACATGGAAGTTTTCGTATTATTTAAAATAATAAAGATGGAGACACAATGGATCATAGGAAGTTGTAGGCAGTGCTAAGTTTATCCTTAACAGTCTATAGAATGAATGTTTGGGGACAAAGGTAAACATTATACATTCGTAATAATAAACCTGTATTTTACTAGTAAGATATTCAATTTGTGTTCACCCTCAAAGAAAAAAAACAGTGCACGTTTGTAACAAACGCTACACTCTAAAAAATAGTTTGTAAATTTACCAGACGTGCGTATAGGAGCGCTAAGAAAGTAGGTATGGTAGAATTGTTTCCCAGACATCCATGGTAGCACTCCTAAACCTTACCAGACTTGTATTGTAACAACTGTAAACGTTTGCATATTTACAAGACGGAAGTTTGGTAACTGTCCCATACTGCGTCTGGGATAATAACTTCCTAAACATTTTAGAAAGTTTTTTTACAGTGTACCTACCACCTAGAGCCTGGCGTGAGCGAGGATAGAGATTTATATGTAAAATGATGTTCGGTGAAACTCATCCATAGTTCATTATATCCCTTTCAGACAAAATCAATTCCCAAGTTGAGAATGAGTGAGAGATTTTGCTCAGCACTTAACATCTAGGTTTTCAGCGTTGGTGAGTGAATGAACGAAGATACTTTGGTCAGCACTTAACATCTAGGTTTTCAGCGTTGGTGAGTGAATGAATGAAGATACTTTGGTCAGCACTTAACATCTAGGTCTTTAGCGCAGGAGAGGAGTGACATGAGGTGAGTATGGAGCGGAGCCGGAATGAATGGGCGAGGGAAACGAAAGAACTCAAGAGAAAACTCGCCGACCAGCGGCATCGTCAGGCACGATTTCCACATGCGAAAATCCGGGGACCGGCTCCACCTGGAAAATACAACCCGGATCGCCTTGGTAGGAGGTGAATTGTCTGATCATTCGGCCACCGAGGCCCTTAGCCAAGTTGAGAAGAGGAGAATAATACTACGTAAATAAAAATGTTTAAATAATGTATGATTAGCTGTTTTTGAGTAGTTTGGCCATGAAAATATCTATTTGTCCATTTTTTTCAGGATATTAAAATAACCAACGTGAAATATCCTGTAGCAATGTGGGCCTCACCGATATGAACACAAAAGTCAGTGGTGACATAGGTTATATGTCTACTGAGACACATATACTATAACATGTAAATTTCTGTCGTTGCTATCGCCAGAACTCTGGAAAAGGCAACCTCTTCTGAATATAGATGCATACAAAAGTGAAAATTTGTTAAATTGCACATGGCCTTGTCGAATGGCCAATTCGGATACCTGTTTGCAGTTACGCGTCCTGACAACAAAATCAGTAACTGCAACTGCATATATGAATTAATCTAAATTCAAAGCAAGGTAAAGTTGTTGCACCCGTGTACCGAAAACGTCACCAACACTGAACGTTTAAGTAGTGGGTACTTATCGTAACTAAGGCAATGTTGTCTCAAAAACGAAGGTGAATAACCTCGTGACACCATTATTAACGAAAATAGCCACCGATTTGATTCAATGCTGATGGTAAGAGTCGTGCGGTTAGAAAGTCAATAAGAGTTTGTGGTTATTGAGTCTACTCTAAATATTTTCAGTTGAGGATCAAAAGCTATACAAGGAAAGTAAATGTAAAAGCTGAACAAGTAGAAAGGAAAATATGGCGGGGAATAATAACAACTAGAGTGCCCTCGTTTCAGAAGGTGGAGAAACTATAAAACTGGGTCGTCATTCGCGTCTGCTTCTCAAGACTTCGGGGAAAGTTTTCTTCTCTTAGAAGAGCTCGTGACAGTAAATACTTGCCGTTATAATCCGTAAACTCACAGGACAGTTCCATACATTAACCATTATCTGGATAAATAGTTTTTAAAGCTGTCTTGCTCAAAGAACAACCATAGAATCTGGCAAACACAGCCAGCAAACTACGAAAGTAATTCAAGAAAGTTAACACCGGATTCTGAAAAAGTTACAAAAAAGTAACAGCCATCCGGAATATCACACAAATATAACAAAACACACTTGTTCGCCTTTACTGTCATTATGATTGCCCTGAAAACGTGACTGGCACATCAAACAAGGCCGGGAAAACATTAAAAAATTTTTAGAGCTTCCGGTCCTCGTAATGAGAAGTCAGATTCTAGTTAACAGCACGAACTTAAGCGATTTCACAATTTATTCCCTTGCATTTTCCGCTTCGTTCTTTATTTATTTTTTAGCTATTAAATATAACAAGTATAAAAATATAAACTAAAAAATACGGCGGCATATTCGCATCTGATTGATCGATGGCCATTGAACAGAATTTACGATGAAGCGCTTCGCAATGTGTATACTATGTTCCAGTTTCCGTTGCATTCCTTCACAGCCACACCGACGCGCGCCAATAATAACTAAACCAGCACAATTCCGTGTAATTGACTAACGGAACATGTAAGCACTGTGAGCTGACGTCGATATCATTTCAACTACTTCAAGTATATTGTTTTGCAGATAACAGACGTGATGTTGGCAGGTGGGTAAACATGGCTCTGCATTAGACGCTCACATAGGATTTTATTACCTTTCGTTTTTTTTTTTTTTTTTTTTTTTTTAATTCTGAGGAAAATTTTTTAATCTGGGCTCATATAACAAATTCTATTTACCTTGCGCTCTAGTACAAATAGACGTTACAATTGAGCTGGTAGTGTATACTAGATCGCAGTCAGTCCTGCAAATAATGTATATAAAAATTGCTACACTGATTACGGCGGCGTAATTCAACGTTAACAGCTAAATCACAATAAATATATATATTAGCGCAAGATAAGTAGAATTAGCGTATAATCGCAGATTAAAATTTTTTTTTACCCAGAATTCTCATCAGAATCCTACATAAAAACTATTATCTAATTTGGTGACTCAAAACACGCCATCAAGTGACGGAACCATGGACTCTGACAGAAACGGTGAAGGAATCGGTTATTTCCTTCAACGCAGCCACATGAGAATTCGCTTCGAGTCATTTCGGTCAAGTCCGACAAACCGAATCAGGATGTCCAGGCCTGGAGTCGAACTTGTTTCCTCCCGAATGTGAATCCAGTGTGTTACCAATACGCTACTTTGATCGGTGCATGAAGAAGATTAAATCTCATACATTTTAAAATAACTTCCTGAAATAGGTAATTAAAGTTTAAGAACCCAAATATGATTTTCGTTGTGTTCACAAATAAGCCCGCTGCACACAGTATAATATTACGTACGTACGAGATCCCACGCCAGATTTACAATACTATTTTTATTACTAGCCAAATACCAGCTGAGCTGCAAGATTCTGCTGCACACGATATTAGCTGTTTGCTATTTGTGAATTGTCTCTAAAATAATAATATATTATTGTGATAGCAAATTTTAACGTATTACAAACGCGTAGTCTTTACTATATGTGCACGAATTAATACACTAGAAGGATTTTGCGGCTACGTCATTCCATCCTCGTTTCTGAAAAACACGTTAGCATAAAACAGTAAACACTGTCTAGAGCTGTTGGATAACTGCTGAAGTAGGACACCTTCGATTAGGCAAAACTACATAGTAAAAAAACTATTACTTCTTACAGAAAAACTTGCAAATTAATGTCAAAACATTTATCAGTCTAGAAACTACAACTAGAAAGTCGCAGGTCATTTTAAGTGGTCTAGAATTAACCAGTTACCTAAGGGCACTAGAGAGATACATTTTAAAGAGTATATTATTCTGTGTGTAACAAAATAACCTTCGAAGGTCTGTCACGTGTTACAAAATATTTTGTACTCTTACAAAAAAAAATTCTTGGAGACTGGTTGCTAAAATTTTTTGTCACTTCAAACAACACTTGTAAAAAAATACAAGAATTTAGTTGTAAATATACAAAAATAATTTGTAAATATACAAAAATTTAAGTATACAAATATATTTGTATTATTTCCAAGTATTTCATGTAAAGTTAGATTAACAATATTATTGTAATCTTAAAATTAGTTTGGTAACTCGTGGCCACTACGAATATAATTAGGTGCCGAACGGTAAGTTTAACCACTTATAAATGCACATTTTGACAAATGGCACCGACAATTTTACCTCTAGTACCTTATAATAAAGTAAATTTAATGCTGTTGTTTTAATGTAATTACAACTGTATAGTACTAAATGTAATATTTAAAGTGGCATTTTTCATCGTCAGCATTTCTGAAAGGCTGAACTTAGCGTGTGGCACCTACAATTTTTAGTAAGTTACCACTCTTTACATTATTACAAAACTGCAAGTAAGAGTGTACCGTGTGTTGTAGGCATTGTTAAAGTCTTTTTACACATTCTGTGAAATGGCGAAAGGCGTAACATGTACACACATAGGCCTATTATTCTAAGCCCAAATATTTAAAACTTCGAATAGAAAGCCGTGAAGTGTCTTTACTGCCCCTAAAGAAATATTAGAAACTATTTATAAAATGTTTAAATTATTCATTTTTATACGCTGGTTTCACTTTGAAAAAAAGTTTCGGGAAAGATCAAGATAATATCCAAAATAAAAAATTCGATGTCGTGACGCACTTGATATTTAAAGCAACAAAAAGTATCACTTCTCATGCACGTGCGAAATTAAAAATATTAACTCTCTCTGCGCAACATGAAACTTTACAGTACTATAGTTTTTATCCTAAAAGTAACTGCTCAAACCCCATGAAAATATTTTAGTTTAATATTTTTGGCAGAAGTATCGAAAATTAATCAATCGTAACCAAACGAAAACAATCGAGAGAAGTTGCAACGAAACAATCACAGACTCATGGATGTGAAAAAAATGGCTTCGAATCACCTTTTTCGATGTTATGTAAAAATAAAATACTTCAGAATATGTCATCACAAAAAAAAAGTAAGTATCAGGAACGTCGAGTCTCACTGATATTGATAATATTTGAAGTCGATCAGCCGACACGATTCTTACACAAGAAAAATCTAAACAAACATTAAACTTCAATATTTACGCGGTACTTTTGGGCAAGAAATTGTTCGTTTAACAATTAGTTTTGAAAATCTACAACTAATAGTTCCGCTACATCATGCTACTTGTGAGGTGTGTACAAAAAAGTCAAAAAGTATTTAAAAATCACATCTTCTAGGATACTTGTCATGATAGGCATGACAAAAAAATAAGATTGCAAATTTTTTAAGATGTAGAATTTTCTATTTGAGTTCACGCTTTAAGAAATAAGTATAACAACTTCGGCCTAAATAACAAACGACGGTAAATATCCCGCCTGTTTCCCGTACTTCGTGTCTGAAAACGTGTTTTCTTTTAGCGCTCAAACGCAAATTACTGCCGCCTAGGTTACAGTTAACAAAAAGCTACCGGCGCCGAGACGCAACGCTCTGCCAGCTTTCTGTGTGTAAAAAAATTCAACCACTGAGCCATTCAGCCGAAGATTGGCCGAGAGAATCCAGAACGGCTTGTTCGCGGTAGGCCGAGCAGATTGATTAGGGTTCATTCAGTGCAACTTTCGGATCCCAGGAAGACTATTCCCGGCAGAAAACCTGCACTAAACCTGAGTCATTTCCCGCTCAATGTCAACACAATAACACAACTGAATCTTTTTTTTTCTTTTTTAGAAACACCAGAAATGTTTATGTAAAAAAATAAATTTTTGTTAGCGCTTAACATCCAAGTGACTGGATTTATTTGCTTGGACATACTCCATTGCATTCTTTCAAAGATCATAACATCCAAGTCTTTAGCGCTGGTGAGGGTGATATAAGGTGAGTATGCAGCGCCGAAATAAAAGGGCGGAGCACCAGGAGATACCCGAGAAAACCCAACGATAAGCGACATCATCCCGCACGTTCCCTGCACCTGAAATCCGCCAAGTTGTGAGGCGAGTACTCCAGGCACTGCGCTAACCGCGGCCCCCAAGAAATATTTAGGTTTACAAGTGTACCTGAAAGCTTAGTTAACGCTTTGCTGCTGCAGTCGCACCAAGTGCTTAGTAAGCACCTCACGGCTTGCTTCTGAGTATTTCAAGTTCACTGTGTCCCGGTTTCGTGGTATTTGTTCTCGCTGCACGCACCGATAAAAACACAGCGTATTTAGCTTTACTGAAGGAAGTTATCGTCTGAGGTTAACACAAAATACACACTTTATATTATAATTTCTCTTTGCCATCGGGCGCTCTTGAAAATTGCTCGCTATACTGGATTTATTTGCTTGGACATACTCCATTGCGAAATTTCGCAATGGAGTATGTCCAAGCAAATAAATCCAGTCATGCACTCCCATTGCACAGTTCTTTAAGATCATATGCTCACTATACTGTCAATAAACCATATGTTCTATTTTTGGTGATGTTACTACTGTATATAGATAACCGTCACAGTCAATAACCAATAATAAATATTAATTTATGCTTCTGTTGTTTCTTGAGCTGTCTGAACTTAAACTTCAACTCATTTCTGAGAGCTCGACAACTACGTCAGTGTGCGAGTTAAAGTGAGAACTGTACAGTGTGCACACGGCCGTGCAAGCCGCTGTGTTGTCAGCAAGTCATGTCTTCGACCTGCGAGCTCGGGTCACGAATCCCGAGTAATTTCAGGCAATTGGCAGGTCGAAGGGAAGAGAGGCAATCATCAAGAACAGGTTACGAGGGGAAGGCAGACACGTGAGAACTCTCATCCCTCCAACCACGATCAACAATATACACTGCCCGACATAGAAAAAGCCGCACCATGAAGTCGTTAGAGCGATACAACAGCATGTATACAGCGTGGACCAGAATTCATGTGCCAAACTCCGGGACGGGATTGTTTACGTAAAATAAGGTGGGTTTATATTGAATAACACTGTTGCGTGGTGAATATCAAGGGAGAAACACGACGTTGAAAACAAAATTTTAAAATACATTTTTTGAAATATAGTCTAGTGGAAAGTATAAGAGATGGAGCCACCAAAATTAGCATGCTCTAAGAACCGGAGCAAATAAATCTGTGAAAATTAGTTGACACAACGTTCCCCTTCACTATTTATGTAGGGGTTACTAAACCTCTATTCGTGTAAGTAACTTTTAAATACTAAACGGTAGTAAAATATTCTATGCATAAAATTACTTATTGCGCAAAATGAAGAGGAAAGTACCTCGTGTGTTAATTTACCCCGGTAAACCGTTTTCGAGGATATGTGAATCAAAATACGAAGGCGCAGTGCAACCCCGCAGAGGTAGGCAATACAACGGCTTTCAGGTCAATGCTAATTGCAGCATTGAATGGTATGGGACAGTTAACATACTTCCGCCTTGTAAATATGTTACAATACAAGGTTGGTAACTTCAGTATACATTTGACTGTTTTATAAAAAAGTTTAGGAGTGCTACCATGGATGTCTGGGAAACAAATACACCACACCTACATTCTTAGCGCTCCTATACACGCCTGTGGCAAATATACAGATTATTTTTCAGAGTGTAAGTATACTCTATCCATTCTAAGGTTGCAGCTAATCCAGCCAAGTGAATGTCAATAACATTTTTTTGCACAGCGATAATTTCATTTTAAATATTGAAATATGCATGGCAACTATGCTACGACACAATCACAATGTGAGGAATCAAGGTATAATTCAACTGCTTTGATTTATTTTATTAGCAATTTTTATTTCTGCTGCAACCTTAGAGTGGACAGAGTATAGTGAAGGTGAACGTTGTATCAACAACATTTTCACAGATTTATTTGCTCCGATTCTTAGAGCTGTGTGCCAATTTTGGTGGCTCCATCTCTTATACTTTCTAGTACATTTCAAAAAATATATTTCAAAATTTTGTTTTCAACGTTGTGTAGCTCCCTTAATATTCACCATACAATAGTGTTGGTCAATGTAACCCCACCCCCCCTTATTTTACATAAACAATCCCGTCCCTGAGCTTAGCACATGAATTGTGGTCCACGCTGTATACCGTACATCCGATTTATGCATGTGATTAACGTTACTAGCTAAAGATTATAGGCAGACTTACAACTGGCGTGTGACCTACAATTCAGAACGCCATCACGGGCACAAGGAAGTGAATGTTCTGGCTTTTAACGGCGTCTGGTGGGAAAATAATGCACGATAGTATAACAATTTTTACAATGAAGTTACGATGACAAAATGAACCGTTTCTATTAACGTAGGCTACGCCATTGCCTGCTAATATTACTAAGTAGAGTCGTATAATTTTCGTAACAGAAATACAGCTTAGTTTGTACATCCAGTAAACCAAATACCTACTAACAACAAAAACCAGGTGCATGAAAGATACAAAACTACACGAGAGCGTCAAGAACGAGATAAAAACAAACACAGCAAAGGGAATGCCTGACAGTTCTGATGGCATAGTTCTCTGTGATCGTATTTGCATTATCGTTTAGTTTCCTGGTTAATTCTATTCTGCCAACATCGTTTCAACTTCACTCACTCATTCCGCAAGCTGTCACGAAAATAAAATTTTGGAATATGGAATTGTTCGTGGAAAAAATTATATCTGTTACCATCGTCACGCACACACGAATAGCCACACTAATAAATTCAAGCCGACGCTGTACATGTTTGATTCTGTCAAACGGATTAGTTTACACGTAGTTTCATCTGGAATTTCTCTACACCCGTCTGGTATATGCGCAGTACTGTATAAGAATCGCAGTGTGTGTCACATATGATCTATCGTATTTGGTTAACAATTCACGGAAGGAATTGTGCATTGTTGTAGCGACACCGAAGCTCAGAGTCAAATGTCAGAGCCTACAGATCGTGCGTGGCATCAAATATCACGCCGATTGTCGTGCAGCACACACACTACAAGAATGACGACATGTGAAGTGTGTAGTACAGTTTGGTTTGATTCTAACGTGGACATGTGCCAAATGACTGATGCATGTTTGCTGTCCAGTTGTGTTCGTTGTACCCGTTGGCAATAAAGTCATTATGGACGAATCTAGAAGGAGAAAAATAAGGCGGGAGGGTCACTACGGGTATACCAACCCCCAAACCGTCACAAACATTTCAAATTGTCCCCCGAATTGTTGGAATTGTAATGTAATAGCATTTTTTAAAATACTAAATTGGTTTAATGTATAAGTTACGTCGTTTCCTCGAATTATGATTTTACACGGCTCACTACCATGCTACAAACAGAAACCAAGGTTTGTGTTAAACAAAATGGAAACACGTCTCTCCAAACTGAAAGCCTGTATCCGCCCCGAAGCAACTGTCAACAGCGCTTAGAATTATACATCAGAGCTGAGTGCGTTTAGGCTGCAGAATGGAACAGCGAAATTACTGATGACTAATATATTTGTCTCACTTATGATGATCTGTATGATAGTGCCGCGGCCACGTGGCCATCAGACGAATTCCTCAGTCGTTAGGAGCGCCTCTCATCTCAACGTAGGCTACTGGCATTGATTTGAGGTGTTTTCAGCGCCAACAACCAATCACATCTTTGCTCTACTCATTTAAATATAACAACTTGTATTTTTCCGCCTGTCTGACAGTCACCATTACCACTGGTTGCTTGTTGCGTGCTCTAAAACAACAAATATGATTAACTCGCAGGAATCACATTACTCGTGTACGTTGGAAACGATATATTGAATGACATTGTCATTGACTACAAAAAATACAAGCTCGTTGTTTTTAGGTTAAATACAATGCAAAATATTATAAGGTACATATTTTATCGGCATGGATTTGTTAAGTGGCCGGCCAATAAATGATTCTGCCCGTCGTTGACAACGTTTATCTTCTAGTGGTTAAAGTACAGTATACATTAAGTTTAACATTGGTGGCATGCTGACTAGGTGCTGTGGTCCTCTGCATTACAATTGCTGGGCGTCCGTAAGTCACGTTTACAACAGGATAACGCACTGTCTCATACTGTTCGTAACAGCATACAAGATTTCCCCCGAGAGAAGATTCTTTCTTCGGGCCGGTTTCACAAACAAGGTTTACAACGATTTGATTTCGATTAATCAGCGCTTAATCTCGATTATACATGTTTTGGGTTTCACCAAGCAGTTAAAACTTGATTTTCTCGTCTTAAGCGAGATAAAATTTTAACTGCTCGATTTTGGCCGGGTAACTTCACTAATCTCGCATAAGTTCAAAATAAAACGGCGGGAGCACTGTATAATTTGGTAATTGAAGACAATACAGATGATAAAGACTTTATTCCTGTGTATCGGCCTCATCGGATACGAGAAGAGATCATTATTTTGACGAGAATGATACAGAATTCCGAACACATTTCCGCTTCTCAAAACAATCGGTCCATTCGCTTTTAGAACTTATTGAACATCGTCTGGAATTTCCTTAAGATAAGTAGGCGCTAAAATATTTCTTTCATTACTTTGAAGTGTATTTGGTAAATTTTCTCACTGCACGACACAGTTTTTAACACAATCGAGACGTGATACATATGAGGTTATGTTCCACGTCTGGTATTTTCAGGTTAACAAAAAAAATATACAGACGAGAAAATAATTCAACAATTGTGTGTAGATTGCCTTTACAACAATAAAATATTGTAAATTATATCTGCTGGACCATCCTCCCCTGGTCTTTCTGGCTTTGCCCCAAAGTCACCCAGGGGTGCCTAGCCCCCCTAGATAGTATGACGCAAAACTCCTCCCTCCCCCTCAAGGACGTTGTAACATTTCCAAATTAAATCATTTAATAAACAAACATGCATTCGCCAATCTCCGACAAGGGTTCGGGTATTTTTGACATAATTAAGGCAACTCAGCTCACCCAATCCATAGTGCAGCCAAGTTTAACTAATCTCTGGTAATTTAAACTCGCTGAGTTGTTGGTGGAACCCACCCCTAAATTAAATTCAGGTTTAACTCTTCATCGAGTTTTGTCAATTTCGCGTTGTGGCAAAGTTAAACTTCGTTGATGAAACCGGCCCTAAGTCAAGTAATAAATTCCGATCTCTCTCCAAGGTTGTGTATCCAGATTAACAACCCATGATTTATGACAACTCAGGATATTGTCAGTCTACTCACTGATTCGATGCCACGTGTGGTTCACTAATATATCGTTTAAAACGAACATCCTTAGTAATTTTTTGTCACAAGGGAATAATAACGACATTGGTAGGCGCTTCAAGACACTAATCGCCTCTATGAGAAGAGATTAAACTGGTGAGTAGTGAGTTCGTAATATTGCTTATTCGTGGAGCATAAAGCGTGGTGTACCTATCATTTAATTTCACGAAAGTTTGTGCTAAAGTTCAACGCAGGGTTCTTCTAAGTGTGATTCTTAATTACATCTTCAACACCACAAATTGATATTTTAAATTAAACTATTCAAGTTAAATAAATATAATCCCGCTTATAAAAACAATTAAATTTAAAGGAAATCAATGCAAAAATAATAATAAATATTCACGATGAGTCCGGATGATATTTATCCAGCTACAGCAGTCTGTAAAAGCCTCTTTAACCGCTTTCTGGGGCTTAAAATGATGTGTTCATCAGGCTCATCAGGCGTGGTATATTTTTAAAAGCATACTGGTATGGTCCTAGATACGTATAATGGGTATGTGTTTATAAGAGTTGATTTGTTTGAAAAATAACTCTTCATACTTACCATTAGAGCCGTGTCTGCAAGTGGATCCCAGGCGATTTAAATGTTTATGCGTAGTTATAAAAGCACTCTTAATATGACGTGCACTCTTAAAAAAATAGTTTGTAAATTTGCCACACGTGCGTATAGGAGCGCTAAGAAAGTAGGTATGGTATAAGAGTTTCCCAGACATCCATGGTAGCACTCAAACTTTTTTTATAAAACAGTCAATGTATACTTAAGTTACCAAACTTGTATTGTAACAACTGTTAATGTTTGCATATTTACAAGACGGAAGTGTAGTAACTGATACTGCGTTTAAGTTAATTACTTCCTAAACATTTTAGGAAGTTTCTTTTACAGTGTAGCACTTTCTCTTTAAGTTTGTAACCAATACTTTTGCATAACAGAAATGTCTCTTACTCCGTCTTTTGCGTGAACCAGCGAATCTCTTATCTACATACCTACCTACACCATCCTTAAATTAGGCCTATTTCAGTAAATCATACTCGAGGCATACAATTTTGGTACAGTCATTTGGGATAACTTTGTACCATTTTGGGGTAACATTGTACCAGTCATTTTATTTTATATAATAGCATTGGGGTATTCAATCACTATGCAAACTCCAAGATTAACAAATTCATTCATCTAGAACACAGCTGTATTTTTTAATTCTGAAATACTTCACTTGTGAAGTCAAACTATGCTGGTGGTATAAAGTTATCCTGACCTGTACAAAGTTGCCCCAAATGACTGTACATTATCTTCACATCTCGTAAGGAAATCGTGGACAATACACCTTCCGTCGATTATAATGCTGAATTTTAGCATAATATGCAGCGTTGATTTTAAATTCACGCAATGAAATTCCTTTTTTCCCCCCCTTCATCTGAAAATAACGACAATTTTCTTAATTTACGGCAATTTTTAAAAAAATACAAAAAGGTCTTGTGTGTTTTTGAATATTTTAGAATATGGCACGTAATATCTCATTTCAGTGTAAATTATTTCATTCAAGTTAAGTCAGATGACTTTATTTGAATGTTCCCGTAACATACAAATCTTGACTTTGACATGCCGCCATGGGAAGACTATAAGAGCTAAAAAAATTTCAAAAGTGGAAAATGTAGTCACAAGTAACATCTACAAATGTAACACTGTCGTACAAATATAAAATTAAAAAATTTTGCCACGTGAACACCCTTAAGGAAGTATGCCAGCATTTCCCTGAAGTAATTTCGGAAAACCAAGGAAAAAACTATTTAAGATGGCTGAACTGGGAATCGAACATAGGTCCTTCCGAACACGATTTCAGTGTTACTACGAGAAACCTCGCTCGGTGCAACTATAGTTCATTCAAGACGTTGGAATGGAACTACTCTATTTCTCTCTTTTTTTTCTCTTCCTAACTTTTCTCTCTCTCTCTGTGTACCTTTTTCTTTTCTCTTTCACCTTTCTTTCATTTTACTTTTCTCTCTATATCTTCTATTTTATTTCACCTTTCCTTCACTTTTCCTTTCTCGCTCTTACTTCTTTACCTCTTTTTCTCTGTGTATTCTCTCTCCATTCTCTTCCCTTTTCTCTTTCTCAATCTGTCCTTTACCCTTTTCATCTCGCGTCTCTCTCTCTCTGTCTCTTCCATGCGTTAAACGCGAAATCATTTAACATTCTCTGCGGCTGTTCCAGGCGGACGTTGTTCCATGTCATCTCAGGAAAACAACAAATGAAACTCGGCGAACTGCGGGACCCATCACGATGTCCGGTGGAGATTGCGCAGAGGAACAATGCCTGCAAGGACAATAGACTCGACAGCGTGCCTTGCTGTTTGTGTGGACAGAGGTTACGACAGTCGTGTGAGGCGGACGTCGTCACACGCGTGTCTTTCTGGTTACTCAGCACTGTACAGCTGTGTTATGTAGTCGCGAATACCCGACACTGCCGAGCAGTTGGCACGACTGGCTGAAAAACAAATGGGACACCGGCTGAAGCCATGCAGCAACAAGACAAGTGTCAAGTTTTTACTGCGCGAAGAAGAAGCAACACACATACAAGACCAGCGTCGGAAAAAACTACGGTCGTAATTTTTTGCATCATTCATCTGCGGTTACTTCCGCCAAGGACTAATACAGCATCTACTTACTATAGCTACCGGCTTAGGGCCGGTTTCACCAACCAAGTTTAAGCGATTTAATCTAGATTAATCAGCACTTAATCTCGATTATACATGTTTTGGGTTTCACCAAGCAGTTAAACTCGATTTTCTCGTCTTAACCGAGATTAAATTTAACTGCTCAATTTTGGCCGGGTAACGTCACTAATCTCGCTTAAGTTCATAATAAAATGGCGCGAGCACTGTATAATTTGGTATTTTAAGACAATACAGACGATGAAAACTTTATTTCTGTGTATCTGTCTCGTCGGATTCGAGAAAGAAATCATTGTTTTGATGAGTATGATGATACGGACTTCCAAATACATTTCCACTTGTCAAAACAATCGGTACATTCACTTTTACACCGACAGTCCCTGCACTGTATTTTTTTTTTTTTGTAAAATATGTCAAGGCACGTCTTTGTACGTAGTTGTGTAAACTTTTGTAAGTGTAGAAAAATTTTCCTTGTAAAATTATTAGTTTTTACGTTAATGTTAAAAAGGATTTTGTTTGCAATAAAAAAACTTAAGAAATGTGTAGTCTACCAAAATCATAGGTTCGCCGGAAATTACTTATGCGAAGATCACAACCTCTGGAAAGCATTTTTCTGGAATAAAGTAATGTTTATATTAGTTGTGTGATTTAAAAGAAAGAATTGCAATTATTACTGAACTGTACATTGCATGCATACAATAAAATAAAGACTGATCAGTACATAAGTCCCAGTGGTCTGGAGGTAAGATGCGTAAATTCTAAGCGTGGGGAGAGTGGTTCAATGCTTACCACCCCAAGTTTTTTTTTTTTTTAATAACTTCATCTGAACGTCTTTTACTCAAAATGTATTTGATAAATAAGTTCAGTGTTATTTATGAAGTACAGTGAGCATTTAAAATTATATTTTTCCTTATTGAAAGTACAACTACAAGGCTATTCCTTGTAATTTTACAAACACATACTTTGTATTTTATTACAATTACAACTATTGTAGTTTTACAAGGAATTTCTTTGGTAACTGAGTTTCCAAAGATTTTCTTTGTAAAAGTACAAAAAAAATTGTTTTACAGTGTATGAGGTTGTGTTTAACGTCTGGTACTTTCAGGTTAGCAAAATATACAGACGAGAAAATAATTAAACAATTGTGTGTAGATAAACATTTGCATTTACAACAATAAAATAATGTAAATTATATTTGCTGGATTATCTTCCCCTGGTCTTTCTTTCTGACTTTGCTCCAAAGTTACCCAGGGGTACCTATCCCCCTAGCTGTATCCCACCCTCCCTAGATAGCATGATGCAAACACTCCCCCTTCCCCTAAAGAACGTTGTAACAAAGTTTCCAAATGAAATAATTCACAAACACACATTCGGCAATTTTCGACAAGTGTTCGGGTATTTCCGACACAATTAAGGCAACTCAGCTCACACAACCCATTGTGCAGTCAAGTTTAACTATGGTAACTTAAACTAACTGTGTTGTTGGTGAAACGCACCTCTAACTTAAACTAAGGTTTAGCTCTTCATCGAGTTTTGTTAATCTCGCTTTGTGGCAAAACTAAACTTCTTTGGTAAAACTGACCCTTACTAAAATACTATAAACAGTTGAATATCAATTGGACGGCATCTGGCAGAAAGCAACCAAACCACAGTTAACTGGAACCGAAATATTCAAGGTCAAAATTTCCCGAGTGTATCTTAACCTTGCATGAACTTTTTTTTCTGGACTGCTACTCTTCCTCAAATATTATGATTTAGTATATATTCTTTTCCTCCGACATACTTCGGACCTTCTTCTTCTGCGTGGTATGATTATCGCAAAGTCGAATAATTTATTGGTTGATTCCCTTCTGCTTAATGCCGTCCAATTTGTGTTTTAATATACTAAGTGTATCCTAATGGGAAATAAATACTTTAACCTATCCCTGTGAAGAAAGTACAGAATATCACACAGTTACTTATAATTTGTACGGCTTCCTACTGTATATATTATAATCACAAAAATTTACTTTGGCACAAAGGCTACGTTGGCGTGTAGAGACAGTCATCCTACTTAATATCTTATACTTCATGATAGTACAATAACGAAATGCTAATCACTTCATCCGAGTGAAAATGTCCAGCTCATTTCACACTAAAAAGGTTCAAAATATTTTATGTTTACTAGAACATTCTCGACTAATACACAATTACACCAACATCTATACATTTACAATTACTCGTGGCTTGATATAAGCTAGACTCATAGTGTAAAATAATACATGTTACATTCGAAATCTTCCTCAGAAAAACACCAACAGTGTATAATTTAAATACTTTTTTTTTACATAAAAAGGCCGTTAGTAATGTTTCTGCGAGTTACTGTGCAGGAAATGTACTATGAAAACAAATAAGTATTTCCGTAAATGGACGTGATGTAAATCATTGATAAATCATGTAATTAAGCTAAACCGCAGGAAGTCATGCAAACGTCACCGAAATAACATAATTTGAAACCCTCCTGTGACGACTGTGAGATCCTGTGATGATTGTGTGACAACTTTTAACATTAGGCTAATAACCGTAACTTAGCACCCATAATGACAACAGGACACAGCCATTCAACTAACTATGGTCACATATAATATAAATTATTGAAACCGCGAGAACAGAACACACGCCAACTGTTACTCTGAACACTAAGGCACCCGCCTACCGGCCGTGCATTTGTGTGATTGACGCACAACGCCAAGGGCGATGTTGACCGACTCATCTGCTGCGGTATCATCTCTACCGCAAGAAACAAACGGAATGCAGCGGTATCTTAGATCACTCGTCTAACTTACGATTTCGGTGGTGACCCCATCTTTATATTGGCGAGAAGTTTTAGGCATGTTTCTAATGTTTCTAGAGTAATTTCACACGAATCGCCTGAGGTTTTTTCCCCCCAGACATAATAGGTTGAAAAACTGTTTTCAACCATTTTGAGAGGCTCCTAAATGATTTTTCTAATTAACGAGATGCTTCCAGCAACCTACCTTTCCGTCATCGTTTTAAGTATATTTTCATTTCACACATTGACACAATGGGCACATGTGGAATATATTCGTAAAAACACGTATTTAGCAGCGCATTTTAAGCTAATGGTAGGAGCCCTTTGACACTCGGATGATCCCAAGTACGACGCTTATCTGGAGCTGTTGTCCACGTTGGTTGCACAGAGGCGAAGGGAAAGCAAGTGCAGTACTGACCACCTCTTCTAGTAACCCACGTGCAAGGCGCTGAACTGGCGTGCAGTGTTTCACATTATAGTTGGTTCGCGATCAAGTAAGCTCTCGTGAAGACCATCTCGTCTAGAATAATAATTCAACAATATTATTCATTGTGACATCAGACTTACGGGAACGGTGCAATTTATGCACGTTGATTGTGCTGAGATTGCTTAGTTTATATTAAAATTGGCAGGAAAATACACACTATCTGAAAGGAAACAAGTAACTAGTGTTTGAAAAGTGCTCAGTTCATACCGAAACACGTATGCCTCTGCAGATATGGTATACTCCGGTTCGTTTAACTTCAATATACTCAATTTCATATAAGTTTGGATAAATTCGACAGCAACTTATGGGCAATAATTTGTAATATTTTGTGATTTGCGTCACTACATAATAGATAATGTCTTGCATTGTATAGCAAATTACCAAATATTAAAAATTATTGCCCACAAGTTGCTGTCAAATCTATCCATACTTATATGAAACAATGCGACATTTTACAGCTACTCATGGGCAATGACGGTTTATATTTTGTAATGTGTGTCACAATGCAAGACAATTTTAGTTCCTGAGTGAACCTGAGATGTCCATTTCGCCATGTGTGCTGTAAATACACTGTGACGCGTATCACAAAAAAATTACAATTTAGCTCATTGCCCAGAAATTGATGCCAAATTTTACTGAAGTTATACGAAGCTATGCGATAAACCTGTCATTTTTTGCTGCCGGGCAATTTGCAGCTAGTTTCACTGTAGGGCACTTATCTTATCAGTCTTGTAAATATACTTTGAAAATGTGATTGTTAAGAGACCTGAAAATTTTGCGTTCTCTTTTAGGCGCAAGCTAGAATTCAAGCAACTATAGGTCTATATCACGTTCACAATTGGCCGTTGACTTACTGGACACCCCCTGGAAGTAACCAAGCCAATAATAAAACTGTAACTGAATACAGACCCATTTCACTGTGTCAGCGAGCAGCTAATAAACAGTTGATGTCTGCATGAATTCACATATATTCTCGGAGGCTAGCTTACAACTCAGTGAACACGCGAATTTATTCCGGTCTCAACTAATAGGGCTTGCTTTTAGTTTCCTATTTATAACTGCCTCACCTGCTCCAGTAGCTGTTAAATAAGTCAAGAGACCTTCGCGAATGTGACGCGAACTTACACTGCCTTGAATTATACCGTGTACCCAAACGAAAAAAGCAATTTTTTCAGGAACACAGTGATTGTGCGAGAAAAAAAACTACACGTTTGAAAGCTCGAGAACACGTTTCTAACGCATGAAACGTTTTGAAAGTACCCATCCCTCATTTGACATATACAGTACGACGTTGAACAAATGATAGTATTGATCGACGTGGTAGATGAGATAAAATGCAACATATGTTATTAAGGTACTTGAGTCCAGAAATCTCGTCTTATACCCGAATATGGCGGTATTAATGAACATGGATAGCAGGCAACCTGGCCACAACTTGATAGTGTAAACTTAACGTGGCTGGCATGTTGTGTGTAGGTTAAGTGCCTCGTTTGACGCTCTGCTTCTGCACGTGTTACACTTGCGACGTTAACGATCTGATAATACAGGCACTACGGAAGGATGAACCGTCAGATGGTGCCTAACAGACAGCATCCTGCGTACAAAACGTTCGTAAGCGTTGACCGCATGTACTGGAAACAGGTTCGCTGTGCGTAAGATGCTAGTTGTTTTCGGGTTTAAAGCTTTCCAGACATGAGAACCTTAATAAAAAAATACGTTCCATTTAATGTAATCTACCATCCCTATCAAATTGTAACACTTGTCCAATTTTACTCTGTATGTACTTTTCGTACATTAGTGTATTAGAGTGAGTGAGAGCTATTTTGGTCGGCGCTTAACATCAAGGTATTTAGCGTTGCTAAGGGGTGAAATTGAGTATGGAGCAGCACCGGAATGAAAGGGCGGGTGAAACGGGAGGTCCCCGAGAAAACCCGCCGACCAACGTCATCGTCCGGCATGATTCCCACATGCGAAAATCCAGGGACTGACTCGGATCGCATTGGTGGGAGGCGAATGGTCTGATCATTGAGCCACCGCGGCCCTCCCACTGAAATGGTGTTCAAGCCTACTCGCCGATAGCTCACTTGCTTTCAGCGGTGGCATTAACGTAACATAACGTCAAAGAAAAAGGTTTATTGTACACCCCTTGTGTAATATGTCGTAGTTTGAGGTGCGGAAACAAACAGGGGAGAGATAAGAGTCCAAATTACAAACTCTACACGCGAAGCACTTGCCACGTATCAACTGTTATTGTAGTTTCCCAACCTAACAAAACCGTCCGTCAATACAGAAAATAGCATTTTTTGGCATGCTAAAACTGTCACGGGAGAGGAAGGGGGTAAGAAAGGAAAAAGGGGCGAGCAACTCGAACATTTCCGATGATTGCCGAATACGCTGCACAGTCTCAGCGGCTAGACAAATGCTGGGAGCAGCCTTGTAAAGGACGCGCACAACACAAGGATGGCAGAGGAAAGTAGGACGCCTTCCCTGGACAACCACCACCTTACATGTGACTCACGTACGTCACGGTGCTGAGCTCGCTATCTGGGACAAAGACAGCCGCTCACGTCACCGCGACAGTCCCTCGCTGCTTGAGGCTTTCGCCACTCTATTCTGCAGTGATACACGCCGGCTAAACGACTGCTGGCATGTGACCTTCAGACTGCTTCCTACTACTCGTTAGGGAAAATTCTTCAAGCTAATGTGCCGTGATAATCGGTTTCCCGTCGACTCGACTATTTCCAACTGAGAAATGCTTATAGTCAACCCCAACAACGAGTACACTTTTCTATAGTCTGTCTCGTGTAACTTTTCTATATTTTGTCATTTCTCTTCTGAGAATGTGCCTGGCTGCTCCATTGTTTGGAGCTTTATACCTACCTTGCTTCCTGGAAAAGCAGTCTCTTCAATCTGGTTTACAGACACACTCCTCAGAAGTCAACTGTCAAAATATGGAATACATATATCTGATAAACTTTAATAGTAATGCCAGCGAAGGTTTCTGTGGTCCGTATATGCATCACAACTTGGTTTCTAGAGTTTTATCAAATACGCTATAAACCATAATACCAGACAGCTTGTGCAACTCTGCTACATCACTGATTGTGTTTACACCTCATGGCAGTAGACAACATCACGCTATATTTTATTAGTTTCAGATTTACATACAGTATGTTTATACCGTCGTAACTTTCAAAACCAAGGTTTGGGCTACGTGTTTACACCACAAATGCGAAACAGCAACTTCGTCTACTAGAAATGGAGGAAAATAACACTGGTCAATACACTTACAACAATTTTGTTTATGAACGAGAATGGAAATGTAAAAAAAATCACGAAATTATATTATTTAGCTATTTTAAGACACACGTGACTCTTTTACTGGCATATTCAATAATTAATATTTATTAACATTCGTTGAAACTGGAGTAATGATCATGTTTCTCTTCAAAGTGGCTGAAATAATGACGTTTACAAATTAGTAAGGTGGTATGTCCTGTATAGACCGTTTTTTTTTTGTTGTATAATTTATCACGTTAGTACTCGCCACTCAAGGAACCCCAGTTTCGCTGTTTGTACCGCACATGAAAGAACTGCGCGTCACGAAACTTGAGTAAAAAACTCAGGTTTCCCTCAACATTGAAACATTACTTTCGCGCTGTTTCCATCCGTACTCAAACATAATTTTCCGAAACTGGAATGTCGGGTACGGTATAAACGTACCGACTACCAACATAATGTGCAGAAAAACTTTCTTTTCTGGACGAATAACAAGTTTTTTGTTGCCACAGCAGATCGAAATTGAATGACTAAAACAAAAACAGCAGTACGTCAAACATTCAAACGAAGGATATTTATGTTAACAGAAACGTACTAAAAATAATTTATTAAATAGTTCCACCTGATGTCATTGGGTTGGTTTTCGAACACTTAGTACCTACTTCTCTTTGTTATTAGCATACAAATTGTCGGTATTAGTATCTATAGTTGGTTTTATTTGGTGTTAAAATTGTTTCCCTGTCATTCGCTTATTGGGAAATCTAATCCATAGTTTTAGGAAAATAATCAATTTAATTTCATTTTCGAAATTACGTCTACAAGCTGTCAAAAAATGTATTTATTCATGGAACACATTATAACTTTCGTTCGCCCTAGCGCCACAAGAAATGATTGTTGGTGCACTGGTTAGTTCACAAATATATTTGTAATGTTTCGAGCTGGAACCACTTAGTTTAGCCCCTCGGGGCACGACACGACACAGCAAAACAAACTACGGTACAAGAATATGTCCAATGTAACAAGTTTGTCTTTACAGCACGATAGTTACGCTACGCATGCCACACAAAACCTTAAGTTTCTCTGGAAACATTCACAAGGCGCTTATAGAAGACGATGGCCAAAAAAAATTATTGTTGTAACTATTTTATTTAAAAATTAAAGATTTAAATGAAATTCTTCAATACAATGTTAACAGAGAATGTAAATGTCATACTACGGCATGATTTATTGTAAATATTCTTACAATGAGAGTGAATGCTGTAGACTACGTCGTACCAGAAAACCAAACATGACAATATAACAATCATTATAAACTATTGGATTAGCTGTAGTTACAACACACACATAAATAAATAACAAATAATTAATCCCGCAGGAATTACGTCAAATATAACAAACAAAACTCACTAAATAAAATTTTAATTAAAACAAAAATAGAACCATACAAACAAATTAAAACAACCCAGTAGTCTGTGCGGTATTTGTGTTATGATTATTTTCAGTTGCTTCAAATATCTCATCTAGTTTTTAAGTTTGCTATGTTATTTATTATTCTTTGCTTTTTACATCTGAAATAATATACTGTGGTATTAATCAACCGTCATGTTTTCACTACAGCTAACGCTAGCCAGTTTTACTTAGCTGATTTATCGTCTCGGTTAGTTTTCTGAAACGATACGATGCTGTAATGGCATAAATCCATTATATTTCTCTATATCGCTTTTGTATAAGTTACATGGTTTTTAATTACAGTACTTCAATCCAAAAAGTATAGTTTATGGCAAATAATTATATCTACTGACACATACACGTACCATAACAGAGTACAATTGCCGTACGTTTTAACTGTATGGTTACGAAATATGTTTGCATTGCAGTACGATACGACAAAATCTTTATTTTTTAAATACGAAACATGCAATGACATTCGTTGTGATGACGTTAGCATTGCATTTAATTATTTGAATTGTTTAGTTCCTCGCAAATGTGTGCTCGTCGAGGCTATGTGATTACATTTAGAAAGAGTCACTTCTACAACATCGTCATTTCACCGAACTTATTTCCTACTCTTCCCATTACTCACTCCACCGCGAACCACTCTGCACTACTTCTATAAAAACGTTCTGTCAACTGCCCTACACTTCTTACCCTCTACAAAACCATACGCACCGCCCGTTGGCATCCCTTTACCCTGTCCATAAACCTTATGCACCGTCTATTGGTGCTTGTGTATTGTTCCTCCCATTGGCTACCACGAACGTGAAGAGTTCGTACACCAGACATAAAGCCGAAACTCTATTGGCCATAGCATCTAACATTCGTCACCGCCCCGCGTAACCCCCAGCGTAGTGGGGAGAGGAAAATATGTTCTGCCAGCTGAATAGGTCGTAGAAATGACATAGCCCCATTAAATCATTATGGAAGCTCAGACATCAATTGAATCTTCTTCGCTTTGTTCACGCTATTAAAGTAATCGCGAACTGATGGAGTGGTGTTACATTTTAAACTTGCATAAATGGTTTGTGATCTGCGGAATCCGAGTTACTTCAAAGCGGTATAAACTCGAAGTTGATGTACTTACTTGTAGGGTACGTTCGTTGGACCGACAATGTCACGACACTGGGAACACTTCTAGCCAACAATGAAAGTTCGCCGGTAGAGTGACTTATCTATTTCGAAGCAGTTACACGCGTGATACAGACCCGTAATCAATGCAATCAGACTACGACCGCATACGTTCAGGACAGTGAAGTCTAACGACTAACTCAAATTTAGCAAGTCTCCATTCTCGGGACTCAAACCCAGGGCATCGAGTTCCGACGGTAGCGCTTCACTGACGAGCCTGCCGAATATGCTAAACTCAACTGTCTATTATAACTGCTTATCGCCTCAGTCTGCTTTTAGACAAGAAAGTCCAGGCCTGCGACTTAGCGACGTGCCAACGCTATTCATTTGTTTATCTTATTACTCACATCATGTCTGAGCTAACACCTTATTCATTACAAGGTGTTAGCAGTGATAAACACTGCCAGTTACAAGGTCAAAGGTCAATATCGACTGCGCAAGAAAAACACTCCAACGATATTTTATTAAAATTATTATCATCATCTGCAATTTATATACGCTACTATTTACTTTGTCTTTTAATAATTAACATCAATACTCTACAATTTTGCAGATGAGCGAATAGATGTGCTAGATGTCTGGAAGAACAATCGAGCCTTTTCCTTTGTTCAGAATAATAACGCATTAGGTAAGCAAGTCGATACACCGCGGCGGGTGACAAATAAAACTAATAAATACATTCCAAACATGCGAGCAGGTGGAGGTTATACAAACTGCTATCTTGAGTTATAAAGGGAATATAATCATCATATTTACGCACAGCCGCCTGCATCAAGCCTAGTTTACATCAACGATAACATTGTAGATAACATGTATTCAACTAAGTTACTAATAATGTTGTAAAAATGCTTGAAAATTGTTGACATGTTAACATTTTTGCCAATACTCTGTTTTTAACTTTGTTAATACTTATAAAAAAATTTTAATAAGATTTGCTACTAACATTTTGTTGAAAACATCTGCTAGCAACAAAAGTAAGTTATGCATTTTCGAAACATGTTAATAACTTTGTCACCAACACTGTTGATAACATTACTTTCCCGACCCATTCTAGGGCGGTCTACATCAAAGGTTGTTGGTAACAAATGTTATCAGCAACGTTGTAGGATTTTTTGTCGTCAAAATTGTTCTTCATTCTTACAACATTGGTGTTTTCAACAATGTTAATAACACATTTGTTATCATCATTGCTATAAAATAGTGTACCATAGCTTAGAATTTGTTGATTAACATATTGTAATTAACATTGTCACAGTTATTTTTTTCGGTGTAAACTGGGCTTCGTGGCTTGGTAAAACAATATATTAGACGTCCATGTATGCAGGCAGTGCTGCCAGACCTACCAGCTCATGTCTGTCTGGCAACGCAGGTATCTCATCACGCACGACTGGTACTAGGCCAGACTGTCTCGACTGGCGCAGACCGTCTCGACTTCTCGATGTCGAAGTTCACCGGGTTTCCAGTTACTGCGAGCCGATGTCTGGGATGACTGATGGCAGCCGCCTTCCCCACGCTCTCCGAACAAGGCCCAGCACCTGGGGCGTTGAACCCCCCTGCTTTCCCCGCTCCAAAACCGTCGAACCGCGTGAGAGGGAATAAATAAACCACACTCGTTTTACTTCGAGAATAGCTAGCTCCCTTTATTCTGTCCACAGACGTCAATACATGCCCCACAAAAGCCATTAAGTCATTAAAGTTCACCGGATGAACGACAAAAAATAACACATACAAAACTACCATTTTCTCCTTTCCCGTCAATACCGTCCAATTATGTCTTGCCCGCCCATCTCAAGACGTAATAAAAAGTGGTCTTTAAGGAATGGGATGCTTATTTAGAAAGAGATTCCTTTCATTCAAATAGTTCCAAGAACTCTGATTTCTTTATATTTCGGTAGTTATCCGAAATTAATACGAAAAATAGCACGAAAAGAAATGTTTCAAACAGTGTGAGCTAGTGTAACAACAAATAATAAAGATCGTAAAGTTTTAAGACATTCAGCAATAAACTCTTATATGCTGTTATTTTATTGGAAAATTTACTACTACAGACATGTTTGCTTGTAGTACTTAAAAACCTGATACCTACACAAAGGAGTGCAATATAATTATTGCTATAAATCATACCAAGGAAATATGAATTACGTCACACGGTGAATTGTATCTTGGAAGTAAGAACGCTGAAATAGCTTAGCGTCAACTGGTTCAGTGACTAAGAATAGGCGAGTTTCCAACGTTCTACATAAATAACGAGAGTTCTCATATTTGAAAACTGAAGTTGCTGATTATACTTCAGGGATATTCTATCTCTCCACGGAGTGAAGACATGACCGGCTCGACCATTAGCCGAACTATGAGACCACCCGTACGTCAGAGGCGGCAACACGGTCAACAGAAATTCAACACTTCACAATTCAAAGGCAATGAATATGGTATTTATGGTATTCTGTAGAACTTTATAGATGCCTATATTATTAGTACATAACATTAGTAAATATTTCAAATTGAAAAGTAAATACCTGTCGCTCAGTCCACGAGTAAGAAGTATCGATTGCCATTCATTGAAGACGTTTGTCAAACATGTTTTCGCTAGCTATCGCAACGTTTGCTCTTGTAGATTAAAACGTTTTGTTAACGGCCGTCAGATACCAGTAGATGTGTCGAGTTTTATGGTTCTGGCAATTGTGCGCCAATTTATGGCGGCAACTGATATGTATAACTTGCGAAAGGTTTCATTTGACGTGTTGAGAAAAGCATTAAGATAAAAATTTTAAAAAATTAAAGTAGTTGGAACTGTTACAAAAAATAAAAGAGTTGCAAAATATTAAAAAAGGGGGAGGGGGAGTTGCTTATCGTTTTCCGTCTTGGGCGCCAGATTACCTTTCACCGACCCTGGGTGAAAGGAACGACAGGAAAAAAATTTGAATTATACGAATTGGGTTTGAACATCAGATAAAGCATTTGAAACTATCTAGCCTAAATATATGTACGTATACACTGTAAACTCATATGCAATACATTTTGAGGGACTGGAAAAAGTTACGAATTATTAATATTTGTTAATTTTTTTAGGATAATCAGTATGAATGGTGATTATTCGCGGAAAAAGTTGACCGTTCTAGTTTTCAATGCAATTTATTCATTTCCAACGCTTCTTACTGGTGAGTTCATATTTTACTCGGCTAATGATAATTCTGATGTGCTACGACCAAATGCCTGTGATTCGTCTGTAACAGCTCCACTGTCCAATCATACAAGGAGCAGAAAACTTCGCTGATTTTGAGAATACACTTTGGCAGAAAAGATTCTCGCGATTTTCCTTCGTCTCTAACAACTACAGCGCGTCAGTCAAATATTCTATTTATGTAAACATTGTGTAGTTTACGGTAAGTACAATTTACTAACGTAAGCTACATTTTACAAGAACAGAGAAATTAGCTATCAGCTTATTCAGTTTCAACTTAGTCCGCTGGTAATTTCACATTCTTCTTTCCTGCGTGGGCTGTTTCAGGAAGGCAATTTCAGGGCACATTTTCCGTCAACGTGCCGTATCATCTTCAGCTACGCTGACCACACAAAGATGGCTCGACGGACCGCATGCCAAACTTGTCGCATTACACGAGTCTACTATGCAACTCTGCACATTTCAAATGCACGTAGATAACAGGTTCGTGGTTAATTCTACACTTAGGGCCTGTATTACGACCTAGTTAAATGTGTGGAATAGCTATCTTCTAGTTAAGCTAAATAGTAGTTAAATCAGTCCGCCTGTATTATGAAAGTTTCCATAGTTAAGTTATCTCTGAGATAACTATACGAAGTTTCTGATTTGGTGTTTCATGGGTTGGCAAGAAAATTTACTATTTTCTAGGACAATTACATTATGTTTTATTGCAAGGCTATCATTGACGTCTCATGCAATGTTTACTTAGTTTTAACACATATGTTTGTGCTAAACATATTTAATTTTTATTCAAATAAATAGGGGGGAAATGCCTGTTTCAGTATGTATAGAACATTGTGAAAAATATATCCACTAAGTTTCCTTGCTTGCAGAGGGTATTTCTTAATATCACATCTTCCGCCGACTCGTGACTCCACATTACATTTTATTTGAGAGTGAATCTGTTGGGATTCTCTTTATTTTCATAGGATGGGAGGGTTAAATTTTTAGTTTAAAGTATATCGTGAGACTTTTAACGCACTGTTTCTTGCCCGACATAATTTGTCTGTTGCCTACACATATCACATCTAACCTACCTTAGTGAACATTGAGCTTGCAAATCACCTAGGCCTAGTTCACGGTCGTAGAAGTACAGGTCTGGACACTCGCCTATCTACCAACGTATTTTACTTGACCCCCCTTGTTGTTTGGCTGCAGTTCACCAAAGTTACCTAGAATGTTGTGCTTTATTGGCGCTGCAGTCAGGACGGTCGAGCTCAAACTCCGCTTTTTTTTTCCCTAGTATTTACATTATAAAGTAAATAAAAATTGCTGGAGCCATGCTTTAGGATTGTGAGCGAAGGAAGGATTTCATAAAGTGATAAAAAAATACGTTTTGATAAATTGTTTATCTTTATTAGAGGGAAGTGGGCGGAGTTTGAGCCCGATCGCCCTGACTGCAGCGCCAATAAAGCACAACACTCTCGGTAACTTGGTGAACTGCAGCCAAACAACAAGGGGTTCAAGTTTCCAGGCGAGTATCTAGGCCTGTTCTACGGCCGTAGCCTAGTTAAATCTGTGGCCATGTATAGACCTACGATTGCCATGTGTATTCGCAACAAAACATAAGCACAGAATTATTTATAACTGGCAATTTGATCAACGACTCCCTGAACGACAAAAGCCACATGTATATTAATCTATTAAACAAGGGCTTACTCTCATAAATATAAAAAAAAATGTACGCAGAATTCACAAATCAATCACGTATATTTACCAATAAATTTTCTAAGTATTCAACATCTGTATCGCTCTCAAACATGGCTTGACCTATACCTATCTATTTCGCAATACGGAAATCATATCATCAAAACTGCAGAAACATTCACGACGAAAACAAAGACAGATGTTCTATCTGGCCGTGGATAAGTGTGTAGCCATCACATCAAGCAGTAGTTAACTTGACTAGTAGCTAAGAGTTCTAGTTAGCACTATCTACGAGTCGTAATACAATTTTTACTTTGACCAAGAGTTAACATTTAACTAAGGTGTAACTATAGGTCATAATACAAGCCCTTAGAAGTATCAGTCAGCTTCTTCCTTCTTTCCATGACGTGTGTGTGTATAAACACTAGTGCACGCCCGACCAGTTCATCCTCGACTTTGCCCGCGTCTATTACTCGTATACTCTGTCCACTCTAAGGTTGCAGCAGAAATGAAAATTGCTAACAAAATAAATTAAAGCGAATGAATTATATATTGATTCTTCGCATTGTGATTGTGCCGTAGCATAGTTACCTTGTGTTTTTCAATAATGCAAATGAAATTTACGGTGTGCAAAAATGTTATTGACATATTATTGAATTAGCTGCAACCTTAGAATGTATTGAGTATAGCAGGAGGACCTCTTTGCAAACCAGATCAAGTGCTAGGATAACCAAGTTGCTAGTCGAGCTAACTCTGTAGCAGACTAAGTAGCTATAGTTGCTCACGCGAAAAGCAGTCCTAAGTCTGTCCCTGCCACTAACAGCGACTTCCTCTGGGTCTTATTTACAGTCGCAGTAAAATTGACCTTGAGGGGAAATTACAGTCTCTTAAATGTAAGAAGGTGATTGAATGAAATACGTAGTTTACGTGATATGAATATTATTTCCCCCGAGCACAATCATTGGCGACTGTGCCCTCAACTATATATTTTTTGCAAAACCTTCACATAAAGTTTAGGGCCATGGGAAATATGTACGGGTTAAGGTTACACAGAAACCTAACTGGCGCCCCAACCTTGAGGTTAAGATTGTGAGATGGTATGATGTGTCAGCTGATGCTGTCCAGGAAGTGGGTGCTGGACTGCATAGTTCCATTTTTTGTCCTTTCGAACGACTTCATTCAAATAACTAATTGTATCAACCCTGCAGTTCTTAAGTGTCAGAATTGCATGTTTGTATAACGTTGCACGTATTTTGAGCCCGACCTCCCAAACCATAGGCCGGAGCTACTTTACGTCACAAGTATTTAAGATGAACTAATTAATAAAATATTCATTCCCTAGGGATACAAATGTTGTAAAACACGGCTCGATACTATCGCAAAATTAAACTAGGTAGGTATAAATTATTTCTCACTAGTCGTATTTGCTTTTCGAACAGTCTGCCTTGAAAGTTCTCAAAATAAGATTTTTTCAGAACTAATTTAAAAAAATAACTTACATAACACTGTTTAGGTATTTACGTAAGCATAATTCTGACACAAACAACACCTCAATACCTCTACTGCTTATATAGATATCATGGGGTGATCGATATAAAGTTTTACGCCTTTTCATCCTTTTACGGGTCGAAATTCGAACAATTTTAATTTCACATCTTGGACATTTGTATAAGTATCCATTAAAGTAAAAAATCACGACAACAATCCGTAAAGTCGAATCTAAATCAACGATTCATTGACATTTATCACCCCTTAACAGTACTGACAGTTTGAATTTAAACAAATCCTTGAACCTTTTTGCGGAAATTTACTTAGTCATTATCATGAAGCGAAAATTAAACTGTATATCTCGACGAGTTCGACAGATGTAGAGGATAAATTTAAAACACATTCCAGGAAAAAAAAACTTGAACATAATTTTAGAATATTTTACTGGTGTTTCATGGATGTGAAAAACACGATCATAGCCCCCTGGGTACAAGATATATCGACAATTTACTGACAAACAATTTTCACCGCCTTAGTTGTCGAATTATGAAAATTCGTGCAGTTACTTTTCAATTATTTAAGTAAACATCAATCTCAAAAACAGAAATCACGTTGATATCTAAAAGTATAATTTAATGGATTATAACGATTATGAATCGAACACATGTTACCTTTTTAAGGCCAAATTTGGAAAATATTCTAGAACGGTATTTTGAGTATTTACATAAGCATCATTCTGAAGCAAGATAGACTTCGATATATCGACTGGCTCCAAAGATAAGGAATAATAATAATAATAATAAAACATTTTACGTGTTTTCACTCCCTTAATTTTCGAATTTCGAAACGTCTTACAAGTCTTGTCTTAGACATTTGTATACATATATCTAATTGAAGTAAAAATCTAAAAGCCCATGGAGTTCGAGCTATAGGTATAAACGATTCACAAAAAAATACCCCCCCCCCTCCCTCCGTTTACTCCTTGGGAGTAGAATTTCGAAAAATTCCAAAACCACTTTTGGGGTATTTACGTAAGCATCATTCTGAAGTGTAGAGCTACCCGGAACCCCGAAGGGTTCGACAGATATCGATAATTAATCGAAAATACATTCCAGGTTTTTTCAGCCCCTTAAATGTTGATTTTTTTTTTTTTTTTACATCCTGAATTCATCAATATACATTTTAGTGTCCCGTTGGAGTGAAAATCACTATAGGCCTTTGAGTTAGAGTTATATCGACAATTGTACGAAAACACATTTCATTCCTCTTCATCCCCTAAGAAATCGAAGTTCGAAAAAAAAACCTTCTAAGTGCTCGCCTACGAACTGAGGTGAACCTATGCCACAAAACATTTCACGTTTAATTTAATTTGTAGAAAGTCAGACGATGGCTTCTACTTTTCAGTTTTACACTTAGGTTGGAGCTTTTTCCGGACTGAGCAGCCTGAAGAACAGTTTTATTTTAGAGATTCTGTGGGCCACAAAAACTAGACTAGACATGCCATATTTTTTAAAAGCATAAGTATAGCTCGAATAGCACGGAACTGCAATATATCGTATTCCACAATGCTGCAGTTTTGCTGAAAACGCTTTCTAAAACCTCTCATTACAGGTATAACATTCTGATTTGCAACAAAGTAAACCTAAATTAATTCCTGGGGGATTTGACGTTTTTACTGACTGTGGAAACAGATATGCTACAACAAGAAAAATGTTAATTTCAATTATAACAAATCAATATTTCACAGACGGTACATTTTTAAACAGATGAACATACGGTGAAATGCGCAGCAGATTCGCGCAAACAAGAATGCGCATGAAAAGCTATAACCATGTTCATTCACCAAACGAGAATTTCTTTTTACTGAATTTTTTTGTAAACATGGATACACGAAAGCAGAAACTACAAAGGAATTATAAAAATACTGCAAAAATCAATTTTTTTTTTGTATTTATTTTACAAACTAAATATCTGAATGTTTCGCCAACACAATGACTACTACATATCAACAGAGGGCATTAACCAGTCCGCTTGAAGGAGAGAACTTGTTCCAAGATAATAATATTTGTAATGTTTTCCAACAGAACTGTTTTGGTATTCTTGCACGAACGTTGGTACGATAATCTCGTTGAAGATTAATTCTTGCATCGTCGTGTAAACACTGCTCAACATGCAGGTACAAGAAGTTCAAAGACTTTGTGATATAAGATATTTAATGCAGACACATTTAATGCAATTATAATTTCCATTATTTCTAATATTTGTGTTGTGTACACATTATCGCTGTTTGCTAATGATGTTTCGGTATACAACGGAGGAAAATTATATTTATGTACGTTGTTATATTCCAACTGTCAACTGTAGAAATCTCGAGAATTATTTCACATTCAAGACACGCGTGTGATTACTAAATAAATGAAACTATCTTGCCTTATTTAAATTTTGAAAATTACGACGGTCGTGTGTTGAGTGAATAGATTATGGTCAATACTCATCAGCTAGGTCTTTACCGCTGGTGAGAGGTAACATGAAGCAAGTGTGAAGCAGCGCCGGAATGAGGGAGCGGGGTAAACGTGAGATCCCCGAGAAAACCCGCCGACCAGCGGCATCGTCGGGCACGATTATGCGAAAATCCGGGGGCCGACTCCGCCGGGAATCGAGCACAGTTTGTCTTGTTGGGAGGCGAGAGCTCTAACCACTGCTACAACCGCGGCCCCAATAGCGTGTTCAGTAGGGAACACGTTTATCCTGAAACTACGCACTGCGCATGCGCGTGAACATAACAACACAAAAAATTGGACGGGTTCTATCTGCGAACTTTTGGTGTGGAATTATTGCTGAAACGAGCATCATTGCGGTACACACTGTCACAGTACTATTTATACTGAATTAAGTACGGAATTTTTTACTGAATTATGGATAGTATGTAGCGAGCTTTGGTGCCAACACGCTTCCAGATCACGTGCGCGCTCGTGTTTTGATAAAAAAACAATTCATAATAGTTACAGCATTATATTACTACAGCAAATTATAGCGAACCTACCTAGTTATGACACTAGGTTTGAATTTTCGCAATTTTATGTTCGAAAATCAACATAAAATTTAATCGAATTTGTCGATGTTCATAAAGCCCAGTAATTAAAAATTGATATATTGACCTTAGGACCAAACCATTAAAAATATTAAAAAAATAAAACTTGGATATACATTATGCACCTCCCCAGTAAAAATAACGCGTAGGCTAAGTGAAGTGATTAGTTTCAGAGAAAACATAACACGCGCGAATGCTTATTTGAGGATTTCACGGAGTGTAAAATGACAAGCAATGCTTTTTTTTTTTGTAACATGGTGCAAACTATCCGAGAGCATGCAGCTATTTACAAGCATGAAGCAAAGTGTGACCCAAACACACAATACCTACTTAGATTACAATAGAATACACATGAGCAGGCAGCACGTTGTAATAAAACATGACCAAAAAAATGGAAAACATTAACTCCGAGTTAAAAACTGACACAATAAAACACAACAAAAATTGCACTATTTTTAACCTGTTTTCCTATTTACATATTTGCCTTCTTCCCTCATACTGAAATGAATTGCCGCCTAAACTATTTGTCGAGACTCAAAAGAGGCATCGTCAACAACCAAGATGACTAGTTCTTGCAGCGAAGTCTTCGGCACAACCGATGTTCGGAAAGACTTTCCTATTACGAATGAGGAACAAGTCGCTAACGGAATAATTCGTAACCGACTGCAGTCAGTAGGTTTCGTCGTTACGTGCTATGTAAACCTGCCCAATACAATGCCTCGCTTCCCCCTTTCCTGTTTGAAGTCGTCGAGGAGGTGGTTCTCGGACTGAAGAGGCGGTGGCGGCACGGAGGCGTGCTGTGACGTCACCGGCCGAACAAAGGGTGCTTGCTCGCCTCCGCCATCTGCCCTTACAGGGAAGCTGTCTGGCTAGCTTCTGGCTCTCACCTTGAATCTGAGCCCACAAGCAGCTGGCAGTATTGAGGCCCTGCTTCACTGCTTCCTTCTCAGTGCGACGACGTTCACACCCAGCATCCATCCATACTGACATCTTCGTAACCATTAAGAGTGTGTGGTATATAATTCTGCGCTAAAAGCATCAGTTCCGAATTGTAGATTTCTCGAAGCCAATTTTCAAAAATAAAAAACCAGCAATCCCAGACAGTTTTTGCCAACTTCCTGAGCAAAAATTTTTCCCGAGTAGCGCATATCTGAAGAACAATCTCTGACGCCGAAATCTCGTACATCTATTTACGGCGCAAGATATCATGCTTAACAAATGCATCATTCTAGGTAAATGTTTCCTCGTAAACTTGGCTAGTATAATTATCAAAGAGAGCTGGTTTTTTTCTACATTGACTTAAAAAAAGTGTTGTTCTCAATGGAAGAATTCAGCGCTTTTTTTAATCTACCACGTCCTCTTAAACCTCTTTCACACAATCGAATTTTTGTTGAATTAAATTCACTGAATAGTTTAACGATTCAAGAATTCGATTCAATACACATTCAATGAACCAAGTCAAAAGTTATCACAATTTCTAAACAAATTATGCACGAATTAAAAATTATGTAGCTATTTTACAATTATCTACTAATCCTCTACGACAAAATTATTTCATTAAACAAACATAAATTTTTTAGTATATATTAGTTAAAAGAAATTACGCGCGTATTGATTTTTAAAATGTTTTGAATCTAATACACAAATCAGTATGTTATTTGTATTAATAAAGTCTGGAAAACCTCTCCTCTGTGATTAAATTAAATATTTTGATTCATTAAAATTTAAAACTTGTTAGCAACGAAAATATTTTACGAAATTTAAGACATTCAATAAATACGAAAGCGGTCGTGGTTATGACGTTAGCGTGACGTCACTCGGCATTCAATAAACTGAATTGAATTCAAAGAAATTTGAAAGAAATTTGAAGCAAAATTTGTTCGTGTAAAAAAACTTTACAGCGGATCTTTACTTCAGAGGAATCCTCAATTAAGTATCCACTTACGTTGTTTCGTTTTCTCAGAAATTAATCAATGCATTTGAACATATTATGTTTTAGTGGGCGTGTATAAATAGCCATTTTCGTATGCTTCAGATTTTTCAATTGTAGGTCAACGAATATCGTAAAAAAAATAATGGGTCCATATCGATGTTTGTGTTCACAAAGCCGTTCCTCTTGTTGCAAGTGTGGAGGACACGCAGTTTTCGTCCAAAGCTAACACGAAGTGGCGCGGTAGGCGTACAGTACGCCAAGTACAGAGTTACAAATATGCATTCTTGGCCAGGTTAACAGGCGAATATTAATCAGCATGTTCCAATTAATGGAAAAGGTTATTTCGTGGTGTAAACACGATATCTTCTGCAGCTTTTGAGTACCAACCCAAGTTTTAATTTTCAATTGAATACTGAAGTGTGATAAAAACCCTGGTAGGTGGGCAACAAGCTTTGCATCCAGCAACTAATGGTTACGGGTATCAAAGGGCGGAGGGAAACAGTGAGTAATGGCTCAAATCACAAAATACATTAAACTAAAAATTTTAAAACTCCTGACTTTCAGGCTACTAACTTTCGAATTGATCAGAGCAGTAGAAGTTGTTCACATCCCTTCAAAAACTGGAAAAGAGATGATGATATTCAAACGGCTGAACAGATTTCCTTGAATCCTAGCTAAGAACACTCTCGATCAAGTCACCTTTCAAACGAACAAAAAAACTTATATCAGAATCTGTTCATCCGTTTAGGAGTTACGATGCCGCAGACACTAAGGTCTAAGTGTACACTGACAGTGGACTGTGTGAATTGGTTATAATTGCCAACTAATTACACGAGGCTCCTGCAGGTACACATAATTAGTAATGTATGCACATACTGTACTACAATGACAACACAGGACGTTGCGGTCGAACGGCTAGTGTGTTCGCCTCCCACCAATGAGTTGCACGTTAAATCCCGGATAGGTCACCTGTAATTGGCGTATGGGAATCATGTTTGGAATATAAGACCCACATACCTTTCTCTCTCTATTGCGTTGCCTCACTGATAACCGCAAACATTAGTTCTTGGAACGGTAATTATTAATCCTAAATTGGAGCAGATATAGAAAAAACTGTAGTACAGTTTTGTTAAAAGTTGTTTTACTATGTAGTCATATATTTTGTAGGTAAAAAATTATACGTGTTTGGCTAATTAGTTCGCAAATTATAACTTCTTTAATAGTATAATTAGTTAAAACCATTGTGTATTTTGTTTTGAAAATATTAGTCATAGATACACCGTTTTTAACAAAACTGCGGAACAGTTTTTCGATAGATGCTCTCGTTAAGGATTTAAAAAAATGACTATCGTAAAAGCAGTAGAAATGATGGACCATGGCCTCACGGTGAAGTTACTAACGAGCATTTTTGTTGTGGGTGTGAATATCTCAGTGTCATTAAACTATGTTCAGCGTATTATTTTATGAATCTTACTTTACGTTATTTTGAGAACATTGAGGTTATAGAATTAAATTTTAAAGGGCTAATTACTCTGGCTGTGCGTGGAAGGGTCGGCGAATGCGTCCGTGTCTGTGTGCGAGCGGGGTATAGTCCGTCTCGTGTGGAACAAGCCCACCAGGAAGCCCTGCAGCGAGCACTACTAGTAAGTGATTTACACGTTTCATTATATTACGTGGAACTCCGTCATCTTACACAATATTGCTTTTAAAAAAATCCTGCATCTAGACGACGGGATTTTGCTACAGGAATTAAGGCCTTGTTGCGGAGTTTTGCAGTGATTTCGAAAATATTTTTTTTATTGCTACCTAATACTGATATCAAAATTTCGTTGCACAGTTTTGACACTTATATGTTATAATTTGTAGCTGAATATTTTTATAGAATTATACTGAACGGTTTTTTTTAGATTTCATTACCCAAAGTACCACGTTTTTCGTCGTGAAAATAAGCAAAAATTAAGGTTTTTTTTTTTTTTTTTTTTTTTGCTGGCGAATAGTACATTATTTTAAAAAACGCGGCCACAGTATTGTGCATCATGTGATTGCACATTGACTCAAATTTTTTTCAAAACTTTTCGTTAAAAAATATTGGAGTTATTGGCGCCAATCTGAAGAGAAAAAAAACTCGGGAACAAGCCCTTAACATGCGAGGGGCAAGATCTGAGCATGAAAATATGTACTTATTTGCTCACAATTTCCTGGGCATTGAAGAAACAGCCTAAAAGCTCCTATAACAACGTGTGCCGTAGCAAGTTGAAGAAAGAAGCCAGTGGGCGTGGCGTATTCGACAGGCACCGAGCTCCCACTTCAAATATAATTTAACATGCAAATACCTATCCACGTTCTTGTCAAGGTCCTGGGGCACGCTGCGACCTTGATGCTGGAGTCACAATGGCACGAAAGATGCGACGCGAATAACAAAATATGTCAGCCAATCAGCGCTGAGGCGGACGTGCTGACATCACAGGAACCTCAGTGCTGATTAGCTGACATGTTTTGTTATTCGTGTCGCGTCTGTAACGTCATTGCGATTCCTGCATAGCGGGCGAGGAACAGCTGGCAACTCAAGTTTATAAGATTTGAAAAATAAAATTTAGATGAATTTCATTATTACAATTCTGACTACATTATACGACAGTTAGAGTCTGCAGTTTATTTAAAGTCAGTCTTCCCTCCTGAAACGTCAGGAGAAAAATATTAATTACTTTGAATGACTTTGAATGTCTCAGAAGACGTATGCAAGTGCTTGTGACGTTGGAAACAATACTACTATAGACTGTTGACGAACTGAGCACTTCCAAACATTCATAATAACCAAAAACTTTATTTTACTGGGGCCGAAGATGGTCAGTTTTGAAAGCGTATAATCTCTAACACTGGTTTTTAGTTTCATGGAAGTTTTCATTTTAAACATAGTAAAGATGAATGCCAAACGAATGAAAGGAAAATTTAAGCAGTACTTTATTGTGAACAGAGTACATATATGTTATACTCTAGCAAAGTTAAAATTTTAGAAATGAATCTGAACCAAGAATAATAATGAATAGTAGCGTAAAATACATAAATCCAAAATAGTGACAATATCTTCCTCTCCATAAGCATGGATGTGCATGATTCTAAAATGCCACATCCATAGGAACCGGTAGTTTTCGTGAAAAGATTTTTGCCCCACTTTGTTTCAGTACTTTACGTGCACACCTGCAGCTCAACTTCATGGCTGTTGACAGAGCGTTTTGTGCAGAATCGTTATTCATTAAACTGTGCCAATCAGCACACGGATAACTGCGACACATCACGTCTGTGATATGCGGGTTTAACCTCCACACACTGACCACATAGCAGAGATGCAGGTGCACACGTAAGGCACTGAAACAAAGTCCTGCAAAAATATTTTCGCGAAAACTACCGGGCCCTACATCCACGAACGCTGATATTACGTCGATTGGACCGCCAGGAAAATGGACTCGTGTCCAGTAGCCAGTAGCGGTGTACTGCGGCGAGCAGCTCGCTCTCAAATGTGCGACAAATCCACCAAGGCCGAGTCAACTCTCTGTGGCTCATGTGTCAGAAAACAAGATTGCGAAATGCTTAAGGCGCCCGCCTACTGGCCGTATGTTTGTGTAAGTGAGACACGACGCCAAGGGCGATGGTGACCGGCTCTTATGGCACGGTGCTGCAACAAACAAACGGCGTGCAGCGGTATCGTATGTTGACTGACACTTTCAGTGGTAACTCAACATTTTAACTGGTGAAAGGTTTTAAGCATGTTTCTAGAGTAGTTTCACACGAATCACGTAAGTGGTTTTTAAGATATGACAGGATGATAAGCTGTATTTAGCCATTTCGAGAGATTCCGAAATGATTTTTTTCTAGTGGACATGACGCTTTGAAACTACCCATGGACTCGGGAACCCGGAAGGGGAGAGGTGGTACAGGGATACACTGAGCCCCCCCCTCCCCCTCAAATTTTGTGGGTGGAGTACAATTTATAATTTGTACCCGTCTAAACTTGTGTTACTGAAAAGCAGTTTAAATATGAGATAAGAACTTACTTCGAATTTTTTTATTAATTTTAGTCATTGTACACGTCCCTCCTGTACTCAGCTGTCAAAATCAAAATAGATCCTTCTGACTATGGTGGAAATTTACACCCACCACGGGGTGAAATGAGAGAGGGCGGAGGTTATAACTTCTATTCAGGCAATCTTCTGCATAAAAGGAGAACAGTTTTCAGTGACTTCAGTGAGTTATCTCTAGGCCACCTGCTCCGTGTAACGTCGAAAGTATTCATGATAAATACAATAAATAAAATATTCATTCTCGAGATACCTCAAGATTGTACGACAATACATCTGGACAGAATTGCAGGACGTAACCCCGGTTTAAATTATTTATTGCTGGTCATACTTGCTTTTCGAATCGTCTGTCTTTGAAGTTTACGAACTAAGTTTCCCCCTTCCCCTGATAATTAAGTTATTTTATCCAGTAAATAATGTATGTAACTGTCTCTAGATATTTCGAAAATTTGAAACTGGTACACACGACTTGCCTCAGAAACGAGCAGCCATAAGAAACAACCTCCTGTCACAAGTCACATTATCACACCGGCTCCCAAACTACTAGGTTAGCCGTCACATGTTTTCCGGACGGCAATGAATGGCGCACTGACTTTGCTGACAGCATGAATGGCACGGAACTGTTTCATTAGTTTGACTCGTGCGGATACCGGAAGTGAAGTTTTAAAAAATCGACTTCAGTAATTCCAAAAGCCACGTTGATAAAAATACTACTATTAACGTTTTCCATCACCTAAAACTGCCAACTAAGTAATATAAAACCTAGTATTATAATATTTGCACAGCTCTTGTACGAAAGCGTTCAAGGATCAGACCAAAAACATAACTATGCACGACCTTCCTACTCCATACATAGTTAATCCACAATTCGTACTATCCATTTCGTGTACCTTTACTTACTCAGCCTCTCTCTTTAGTTTTGCAGTGGTTTCGAAAATATTTTTTTCAACGCAAAATAATACATGTATCAAAAATTCATTCTTACAGTTTTAACACATATATCATCGTTTGTATGTGAATTTTTCTGTTGCAATACACTAAATATATTTTTAGATTTTTGCCACTGAAATATCACATATTATGTTGTGAAAAAAAAAAAAAAAGCCAAAATGAAGCAAAAACTTTTTTTTTGCTAGCAAACTGTTCATTATATAAAAAATAAACGCTCTGGCAAAATTGTGTATCGTATGACTGTACACAGTGACAAGTTTTTTCAAAGCATTTGGTTAAACAATATTAAAGTTATTTGCAATTGTTTGAAATAAATGAAAGAGCATGCATGGCCTTAAGGGCGTGGTATACCACAATTTCCATCTCAATTTTTTTACTTTTTATTTGTACCAGATATTTTTTTCTTATTTTAGACACAAAATGTGACTAAATTTGGCTCTTATGAAATTTTTTTATCTCTCATAGTTTTCGGGTAATGACTTGTTAAAGTACTTTGCATGTTTCCGTTTTAACGACTACACTAAAACCAACTGATATACCAAACTAAAAAAAAAAAAAAAAAAAAAAAAAAAAAAAAAAAAAAAAAAAAAAAAAAAAAAAAAAAAAAAAAAAAAAAAAAAAAAAAAAAAAAAAAAAAAATCACAGCTTATAAAGGCACCGCAGGCTACAATGCCATGCTCATAAAAATAAAGAATAAAAATTATTTGAATTAAAAAAAAATGCTGAAACTGAAAATAAAACTTTTAAAAATTCAGTAATTTGTTCTAAACACAAATAATTTTTTTATGAGCATGACATTGTAGCCTGCAGTGTCTTTATCCACTGTGATTTTTTTTTTTTAGTTTGATACATCAGTTGGTTTTAGTGTAGTCCTTAAAACGGAAACATGCAAAATATGACTATAACAAGCCATTACGCGAAAACTACGAGAGATAAAAAAATTTCATAAGAGCCAAATTTAGTCACATTTCGTATCTAAAATAAGAACAATATCTGGCATAAATAAAAAAAATTGTGACGAAAATTGCAGTAGACCGCGCCCTTAAGGTCGACTTTTGCTCGCTCATAATTTGTCTCGTCATCTTTAACCGCAAGGCGCTTAACTGGCTTCCGCCTTCCCATCGAGGACACGCCACAGTGTACGAGTACATATGAGGGGTTTAACAAAAGAAGCGATGTGCAGATAATTCAGTCGGCATTTAGTAGACAAGTTTTAATGAGTTAGTTGGACCTGGCGATTGAGCTGTGCAGTAGCGTGGTACGTTAAGTGTTTGTACATGTGTAACTATTAAACATAATTTCATTGTATATATGAGGAGCAAACATTCAAAACCAGACATGTCCAATATCCCGAAAATGAGTCAAATGCCCTTTCTAAATAAACAAGACGTGTTACAATGTAACGTATACGAGTATGAACTCAGGTTCCATAAAAACACATGTCTTATTGAAATGGGTATGTTTATTCTCAGTTAGTGCTATAAAGTATGATGTTTATTCACTTTTTTCTACATCTACAACTAGATAAAGTGGACATGTCTGGTTTTGAAAGTATGCTCTTCATATGTACGAAAAAAAAAAAGACGTTTCAAACTATGTATCTATCGTTTTAAAAATACCGTCTGCTTATTATAAACATGATTGCCAGCTCCTCAAAAGTAGCACAAAAAAACCTTAGGCTACCTGAAAAAAAAAACTATCGCAAAAGAAAATGAGAGACCTTCGCTGGAAACTTGCCACAAACAAAACAATAGGGTCACCGCTTATAGCCTCATTGAAAAACACTTTCTACGAAAACATTGCACGCGAGTTCAGCACTCTGCACTTAGAGACGAAGCTGAGTGTAACACACTGCCTTCCACCGTTTCCGTGCCATAAAAAAAAAACTAAGGTTCAAAAACTTTTAAGCGCTGGTGAGGGATGGTATTCTGTCGAGTACGGAGCAGCTCCCAAAAGGGGAAGGAGGGGGAGGGGGGAAAATACCCGAAAAATAAATACCGCCGACCAACAACGTGTCCGGAACGATTCCCACGTGCGAAAATCTGGCTCGGCCACACCGGGAATCGAACCCGACTAGCATTGACAGGAGGCGGGCGCCCTGGGTGCATCAGAAATTTATTGACAGTAACGTTCGTGTTCTAGTGTTTCTGTTGACCATCGATGAGAAACACACTACGAAAAATTGAAATCGTCGCTAACAACATTTCCTGTAACGTTGTCAAGAGTCACCATACAGCACAGACATGGTGTAATATATTGCGTATCTAGGATAGGATGTACAGAAACAACCGCGGATCCTGGGGTAAATTGAAGACGAACATTTTAGAGGCAGAATGTACTATGACACTTTACATACACAATGTGGCAACACAGCAATACAGTTAGTCCCTCTTGCGCTTCATCTTACTACTACTGTTCTGACCTGCATGTTATATGGGTGTAGGTTAACATCCCGAGCAGTGCAAACATGATTATACGTTTACTTGACATAACGCACACAAAATAATTCCTGGACGTGAAGCGCAAGAGGGGAATTTCTCTGCGCAGTGTTGCAACACTGTGTATATAAAATGTTCGTACAACATTTTGTCACTTACGTTTTCATCTCCAATTTAACCCATGATTAGAGCTGGTCATTTTTGGCGAAAAGAATGAGGCAACAGTTTGTTTCAATGCCTCAAGTGCACATCTTCAGCTCTGCTTCATGGTCAATGATTGGCTGTTTTCAACTTTCGGCGTCTAGGGTTCTAAGCCGCAAATCACAGACGTGTGGTGTCGCAGTAACCTTGTTCTCATTGGCACAGTCAAATGAGCGACGCCTCTGGACAAATACACACTGCCAATAGCCACGAAGCTGAGCTACAGACGTGAACGTGAGGCATTGACACAAAATGTTGCATAATTTGTTTACCAAAAATCATCAGTTCTACGAGATTCACGTCGTGTGTTTACAGAGTTGCTACAGAATTTCTAGATCAAATTTCCCTGATATTTGCAGGTTTTCCAGACAAAAATTATGAATTTTCAGTCTTTTTCGTGAAATTAAAAAGTACGATAATTTAACTTAAAATGTTCAAATCAATTAAACTTACGCTACTGTTTAAAAAAACTGTTAATAAACGTACTACAGACAGGTACTTGTGTTTGACACACACTGTTACCCCAATCCAGAGAACTGTAGGAAGTTTTAATTATCTAGAACGATTTTTAAAATGAATTGTTACGATATAACCTTTTCATACAGTGAATGGTAGTGCAATTGTCCAAAAGAGAATCACTAAGCCTGCAGCCATGAAGATGCGACACCAGCTCAAAAGTCAATCTAGTCAGCTAGAGAACAACCACGAGTCTGTAAACTTTTATTATCAAGCCTAAAGTTTCTTACAAAATTTTAAATTTCCAGACACCAGAATCAATTTCCCTGACTTTTCCAGGTTTTCCCTGACAACTTTGAAATTCCCTGACTTTCCCAGGTTTTCCCTGTTTTCCAGACCTGTAGCAACCCTGGTTTATTATGGAGTTTTATTTTCTGTACATCTCGTATTTCAGCGAGTTTTTGTTCACTTCCCAGGACGTATGTCGTTACGGAATGTTTTGTTCGTTTCCCTGAAAGACCTCCGAAGTAGGCATGTCCCCCATTGTTCGGCCTTATCCTATATAAAGCCGTTTGTGTTCGTGGTTGCAGCGCTCAATTATACGTACTTCACCCGGCCACGAGGGATTCCGCAGCTTATTGCTACCCTCTGGGCTAGTTTCACTTTGAAGCCGGGGTTTTTTGTCCTGTTCGTCACACAGTGGTTGCGCTTCTTTGTTCATTTTCTTTTCTTTTTCAGTTATTTCTATGCAGCCTAATGAGCGACACTCCTTTCACAATTTCTCCTGGTGATATTAGTCTCTCTTGTCACACGGGCCTTGCCCCAGATCTGCCCATGTCGAACGTCAGTCACCAGAATTGAAAATAAGAAGTGCTGAGGTGGCTATATGGCCCAGGGCGGCAAAACAAGAAAGGCGGCAAATTTTCAGTAAAAAAACTTTTTTCAGTTATTTTAAAAACAATTTTTTTCAACATTATTTTCATATCTTGTAATTTACGTCTCGAATCCATGGTATAAACAACTGGGTGTACGTACATAGATCGAGGAACTGCTACTTCAGGTGTAGGGCGACAATATACGAGTGGCCCCTAAGCACGGCCGTAGAAGAACAGGTCTGGACACTCGCATGGATATTTGACCCCCTTGTTGTTTGGCTGTAGTTCACCAAGTTACCGAGAATATTGTGTTTTATTGGCGCTGATGTTACGGCGGTCGGACTAAACTCCGCCCACTTCCTTTCTGCTAAGATAAACAATTTATCAAAACGTATTTTTTATCAATTTATGAAATCC
>PNEQ01095069.1:0-34521 GCA_003012365.1 Medauroidea extradentata
TGCACCTACCCCCGGAAGTGACATCACAAGGGCTGTCCGAATTGGAAGTGAAGTACGTAAGTACGCAAGGGAACGAATGTGTGTACTTCTCGCGCCCCTCACGACCTTCATGCGTCGCCATCTTAAAATTTTGCAGTTTGTTGTTTAGTATTTGCAGGTTAATGTGATAAACAAAGCACAAACTTCTAGATGGATGCTTCGACTCTATTTGTTTGTAAGTACATACAACTAATACATTTACTACAACTATTACAAATAAAAAATTCTTAGGTTTTAATTACATATATTATATTAACGAATGTATATCATTCTTACTACTAGGAACTAGGTTATGATTTCGTATGCAGTCATATTTTGTCATGTCACATTAATGTATTTTTAAATTTTACATTGCGCATGAATATTCTGCGAAGAAAGACTGATGTTACCTTTTACGCCGTCGTTCATCACTGACGAAATCATAACATTTCATGAATATTTTTAGGAATACTTCTGGCTAGTTCATTTAAAATAGGAAGCCAACAAGGGTCGTCCGAATTCGTCTAGTATATATCGGGGCAAGTTAAGTACGCGGGGGTAGAAGTACAGAAGTGCATACCTGTGAATTCGGACACGGCCTAAGATGGGCCAAGGGCGCCCATAAGGAGGGGCAGGGTGGGGCCTGAGCTCCCCCTAACAGACGTTCCACAATGTGTTTTGTTTTTTAATAAACCGTATAGCAAACTATTCGCAGTTTAAGTTTTGTAGTCAGCGCGGTTTCATGTGTCGAAATATGCAAATGGCTATAAATTTATACACATACTTTATCCGTTCCTGTTGACATAAACATCTTGCCCCCCCCCCCTTATAATAATTAGATGGGCGCCTTTGCTCACAGCTGACTCCCTCCAGTACACACTAGCATTACATTTTCACTACTGCGGTCGTTGATGGAGACGTATTGGGGCAGTATATTTAGATAGGTTTTTCTTTAAACCATTATAACAACCTAATATCAAATTGTGTTCTTTTGGTGGTTGTCTTCCACTGGCAGTGTTAGAGTAAATTATTAACTATAAAAAATATTTACAATAACAAAAAATTTAAAAAAAATGTGAAAGACGAAACATTTCAACAAGGCCTATAGCAAACAGGCAGAACATATATTGCAAATAATAATAATTTTGCTTGCAACTAAGGAGTTGGCTGGAATAAAGGCCTTGGTGAGAAAAGTGCGTTGTGGGGTAATGACAGGTAGAGGAGAAATTCGTGCTTTTTTCTATTTCACTTTTCGGTAATATTATTCTCTCTTAATACCAATAAGTAATATATATTTACATTACGCAAATTAATAGTAGTTACTTTAAACACAGTCAAATATAAAACAAATTATTAATAGCGCAATCAGAACAGGCCAAGACAAATATTCATAACTTGGTGAAGAATTTATATATAGGTACAAATATTTGTAGGTGTCTTCTATGGACATAATCGAACAAGATAAATTGTTTGATTGAAGAAAAAACCTCAGCTTACTATAGCCCACGGTCGTAGAAGAACAGGTCTGGACACTCGCCTGGATATTTGACCCCCCTTGTTGTTTGGCTGCAGTTCACCAAGTTACCGATAATATTGTGTTTTATTGACGCTGATGTTAGGGCGGTCGGACTCAAACTCCGCCCACTTCCGTTCCACTAAGATAAACAAATTATCAATACGTATTTTTTATCAACTTATGAAACACTTCCTTCGCTCACAATTTTAAGAAAAGGCTCCAGCAATCTTTATGTACTTTATAAATTTAACAATGGAAAAAAAGTGGGCGGAGTTTGAGTCCTACCGCCCGGATTACAGCGCCAAAAAGTACGACATTCTCGGTAACTTGACGAACTACAGCCAAACAACAAGGGGGTCAAGCAAAATACATTGTTAGATAGGCGAGTGTCCAGACCTGTTCTTCTACGACCGTGGTCGGGAGGAAAGGTACATCCTTTGAGGGGTGATGGTACTGGTGATTCTGAACAAAATGTTTCTACTAAACATATGCCCATTTCTTAACCGTTTCAGAGAAACCGAATGTAAACAACAAGGAACGGAACATGTGCAGGTGACGGTAAATCACGATACTGTTATCGTATGTTTTGTTTAATTGTGTACATTTCCTCACAAAACATGTTCAAACGCTTCACCACCAACTTCAATGCATTTTGCTGCTCTGATAGACAGCTGCTGTGTTGCTGATCTGAGCTCATTAGTACATTGCTTTACTTGAGCACAAACATGTTAAATACGAGCGAGAAGTTCCTCTCTTGTGTCCACCTTGCACGTGTAGACTTAAGCCATCCCCAGACACAGTAATCCAATGAGGTAAGATCAGGTGACCTCGGTGGATAAGCAATGACGCCATGGCGACCGATCCAACGCCCAGGATACGTTTCATTGAGGCACTGTGTCACTGGCTGTACAGAATGTGCAGGAGCTCTGTCTTGCTGAAAGTACATTCGAGCTCTTGTTGCCAAAGGCATATCCTACAAGTATTCTTGTGACATGTTTTGAAGATAACCAATATACCGTACTCAATTAAGACGATTATCTAAAACTATTGGACCGATGAGTTGGTCATCAATAATATCGCACCTCACGTAAACTGAGAAACGTCGTTGAAAATTCCTTTCTACAGTAGGGTGTAGATTTTCATCTGCCCATACGTGAGAGTTGCGTGTGCTGTTGATTCCGTTGCGGGTAAATGTTGACTGATCAGTGAACAGAATACGTGGAATTAATCGATCATTGGCGATGATCCACTAATAGAATTCTTGCCGGTGGACATCATCTCCTTCATGCAGATGTTGTACACTCTGCCGATGATATGGAAACAGACCCTGCTCGTGTACTGTGCGTACCACTCTTGTTTGTGGAATATGAAGTTGAGCAGCAATTCGTCTCGAGCTAGTTGTTGGGCTGCGTTCTAGTACCTGAAGAATGTTCTCAACTTCATTAAGAGCTTGTTGTACAGGACGTTCGGATATAACATTTACGCTGGGAAGCGTACCACAGTCACGCAATCCTGCGAACACCCTGCTAAACACCCTGCTATCTGGAACTCTGCGATTAGGAAATCGTCGTTCGTACTCACGAACAGCGGCTCTGGGATTCCCATCGGAGAAACCGTAGACAAACATCATGTCAGCATACCCTGCATGTGTGAAGACCTGTGAAATTTTTAACTACACTGAACTGTTTTCACTGTACACGTAACAACACAGTAGTTCCCAATACTATGGCTAGCACTGTAGGACTGAGACTGAGGTAAACAACTGCACCATGCTTACAGTGCCACCGTGTGGAAATGTACAAAATTACACACAAGATAACAGTAGCGTGATTTACCGTCACCTGCACTAATACCGTTCCTTGTTGTTTTCATTAGGTTTCTCTGAAACGGTTCAGAAAATTGCATATGTTTATTAGAAACATTTTGTTCAGGATCACCAGTACTATCACCCCTTAAAGCATGTACCTTTCCTCCCAACTCGTCCTGTATACACAGTCGCACGCAAGGCCATCACTGTCGCGGGAGAGATTCCAATCTGCAGTGCACTCAGGCTCGGATAGTTACGATGGCCGTCTGGGTGAACGTATTGCACGTTCGAGACCTGGAAGTGGTAAGGACGAGAAACCACGTGCATCGCGTCTTTCCCTAGCCTCTAGACGCAGGCCACTGAATTCACGTGCAGTCTTCTCGCCGACAACCATGGGCGTAATTAGAGCATTTTGATTGAGATGGCAAGGATTACCAGATATAAAAGATTTGAAAAAAAAAAAAAAAAAAAGGGGGTGAAAATCGAAAAACTTCCATATAAATTATGTATATACTTTTATATTGATTATTTTATATCATTAGCTAAATTAAAAAACAGCGTATTGGAAAATGCAAAAGTCAAATTAAATTCCTAAGCCAAAGATAATTTTATGTTCTCTATCAACACCTAGCCACCCCCGAATTACGCCTATGCCGACAACGCGCCTGTATGAGACTTTCAGTGGTGACCCTATTATTTTATGACGAATTAACTATATAAAACGAAGTGCCCCACTCACCCATTCGTCAACGCACAGCCCAAACCGCTGGACCTAGAGATATGGAAGTTTGATTGGCTTCCTCTTACGCCGTAGGCGTCCACTAAGGGATTTTTAGAGGGTTTAAAGGGGTGGCGTGTGATTTCTGTAAATACTCGATAGCTCCCAAACCCTTCGAAAATTCGAAGCGATTTATATCTCAGAATTAAGCTTACAAAAATGTATATATGTATTTCACGTTCATCAATTCTTCAAATTTTGAAAAGTAAAGGATGGAAAGTCGTTAGATGTGTTAACAATGAACATACGATAACGCTTAAACTCGTTGAGGTATCGAATTATTTTTGCATCAGAATAAAGCCTGCACGTCCCTAAACAGTAGTTTCAGGATTTTTTTAAAATTCGACTTCCCAAGGGCATTAATATAATAAAACATGTTTTCAATTATTCCTCTGTACCTCTTAAACCTGTTGAGACGTCGAGATGATTTTTGAATATGAATGAAACTTACGTAAATACCTAAAAAGCTGTTGCGTGATTTTTCAAGATTAAACTATTTAGGGGAAGGAAATCCTGAAAAGGAGGAAATACCCCACAGAAATAATTTAAAAGTTGTTACTTTTTGCCGTCCTGTTGATATGTATGTTTAAACACAGGCCTGTACACATTTAATATCTTAAGACTTCTGACGACCTTTTTTTGGCGTAGTTGGTTTGGACACTGGTAGGAGGTTTTGGGTTCGACAACGGGGAACTTCGATACGCACATATTAGTGGTAGCTGGCAGAAGAGTTAATTTTCTATTTGAAATATAAGAATTGAAGGGTTACTTCCTTTGAGGGTGTAAAATATATTTTCTCGATACCTCATAAACCTGTCGAGGTATCATTATGCTTTCGTGGGGGAAAGGAGGAAGTCGTAAAAAGTGTTTCCGCCATACCCGCATTATCTCACTAACATGATAAGTTATCGTTATAGTTTTCCTTTAAAAATTCCACGCGGGCAGTGCCACGGACGGGCAACAGCTATAGTATACGCACGCGTATAAATTTTAATATATTCTGTGCCAAAGCATTTATTTGTGAGAGTAAAGGTGTTTACACAATTAAAAACAAATTACAGAAAATGTAGGTAGTCCCATGAGGTCATTTGTAATTCCCTTATAAATGTAATGTTGCTTTCATTTAACGAAACTTTATTGTTTACACATGTAAAGAAACGTGTTTCGCAATGTCATTGATGGTTTAAAGCCTGGAATTATTCTCGTAGAAAGAAATTTAAAAAAATTTAAAGTGCCTTCCAATTAGCTGTACTAGGCTGTAACCTCGCTGAATTGAATTTTTTCATGGCTACTGCTTCAGCTCTTTAGTCTTGTTACGGTGTCGTATGCCTTTCTTATCCCAGCGCATGTGAACTGGGCCCCACCTTTTACGCACAAGTATTTTATACACTTGAGTTTGTGTATGATTCTGTTTTGTGAATGATGTAGTTCTGAAGTAAAGCATAATTAATTAGGCATTTCTTTGTATGTAAAGAAGTTGAATATATAAGCAAAATGTGTCTTATTTGTCGTATACTTGTATTTATTTTAAAAAGGGAAAGATTATAACTAAATTTGGAGTTTTACTCTAGATATTAGTAGGAAAATGCAATATTAAAGAATGGCGTAAGAGGCGTAGAAATTTACAGAGAATACATATATATATACACACACAAGTGTGTGTTTGGGGTGGAGAATAGAGTAGCATCAATTTCAAGTATTATAAAGTAAATATAGCTCAAGTGAAACAAGCACCTTGCAATGACGGCCACAATTAGCTACTTGGAAACTTGTCTCGACTTTGATATAGCACTTGGTTGTAAAGTCAACGAGGTCTGATGGAATTTACGTTTAGTTTATTACTCCTTTGTATTCCCGGGACGGCGAATGTGGTCTGAAGGTTCCATTTCGTAAGTCAGCGCACGAGTTGGATGAACTGGAGTTTTGAACTTTCCCCGAGTTGTGTCAAGTGTCAGCGTTACGTGTTAGTTTTATTTTAATCAGACCTGGTTAGTCTTGAGTTAACTATCTTATGTTGCAAACAAGAAAAATTAATGTTCAAAACCCTTACTCTGAGTAGTGATTAATAATCCAAAACTATAATTACCAAACATCCAGTATATTCTTGTGTTTAACTCACCAATCTTGTATAAAAAATATGTTTTACTCATTTTCGGATTTTTGTGTGCACGTCTGGTTTTGGAAGTTTTCTCCTCAATTGTAAAAACTATGCTGTTTTTAATGTAAAGAATGTAGATTCGTTACTATAGTTGCGTCAATTTTTTACTCGCAAGAATTACATGCAATTTTTTTTTTTTTGCTATCATTTTTCCAACAACTTCATTTTCATCAACAGAGTAAAATCAGTAGTTCAAATTTAACTTTTTCTCATTGCGAGTACAAATACAAGACTGTGCTTTGTAATATATTAGGAATATATACTTTGTATTTTTTAAGAACAGGCCTTGTAGTTTTACAAAGAATTTTCTTCGCAACAGGGTTTCAATGGATTTGTGTTGTAAATAAAAATGGTCAAGCTAGCTGATCCATGGGCTCAGTATAAATTGAGCTGGCCGTTCCACTGGACCTCGGTTGAAAACTCTGAAGATGCCTGCTGTAATGCGAGGAGACACGTCGGTGCACTCTACCACTACGACGCGGCTCAACCCCGAAATAAAAAAAAAAAGTTATATTAAACAAGTGTGTGTTTTAGTTGTACTATGATGACAGCACGTTGTTACGGCACGAGGCCAGATCATATTCGTAAATTGAAGAGTCGAAGGTCACCGAATATCTGGGGCAGGCTACTAAACACGGCGACGGAGGAATGTCTGCAGCTTCGAGGACATTAAAACACGCCCCCAATGTACTTCCGCCAGTAGACGGGATAAACGGGGACAAGTTTATAACACATGGCTAGTATTTAAGAAGTACATAAGACAGAGAGGGAGCTGTCTGCCGTCATGTGACCAGCAGGACTCCATGATGCTGCCCGAGGTCCTGACCTACCGTGCTTTACCGTCGTAGCCGCGATCACAACCAGCCTGCGCGGGTTATTGCAAGATGAGAAACATCAAACCATAACTATACAGTAACTGCACTATGTACAGTGCTGTGCTGGCCCGAGTATTACGGCCTCGTTCTTTAGTTTTGCAATGGTTTCAAAAATATTTTTTTAACCCAAATTAATTCATGTATCGAAAATTCATAATCACTGTTTTTTACACGTATATGTCATCGTTTGTATCTGAATTTTTTTGTTCCAACACACTAAACTGATTTTTAGATTTTTGCCCCTGAATTATCACATATTTTGTTGTCAAAGTAAGCCAAAAATGAAGCAAAATAAAGGTTTGCTAGCAAGCGGTACATTATTTATAAAAAAAAAAAAACGCTCTGGCAAAATTGTGTATCGTATGACTACATAGTCTCAAATTTTTTCAAAGCATTTTGTTAAAAAATATTAAGAGTTATGTGCAATTGTTTGAAATAAATGAAAGATAATGGCCTTAATAAAAGCTCATCCGCTGGTAACTTTTAATGCAACCGAATAATACACATTAATAAGTATATATTTTATAATTATATAAACAACGTAATTTGAATAATGTTTCATCACAACAGCAAAACCCTTAATGGTGCGGGTCAACTATATACATATGTATATCGACTATTAAAGCTCAGTAAAATCCAGTTAGAAGTAACAATGTTGAATCTGTAACGTGTAACCATACGGTTTATAACCGAGTATGCTCGTACATATCTAAAGTTGGGAGTACGGTGTGTGGCCTGAGAGATCAGTGTAACTAAAAAACTCAGAAGAGTGGAACGAGGGCAACTCTTGGAGGAAACTGAAGACCAGAGGAGGACAGAAAAAAAAAGAAAAAGAAAGAGGAGTAAGTGGGATGAAAGAATAGAACGAGAGATGGCTGGGCAGTCGCGGGCGGCCGCCCACATTGTCTGCAAGCTTAATGGCTCGAGATAATGTAATTTGATTAGAAGCGGCCAAGTCTGCCTGGTCTTATAACCTCCTCTTTTAGTAGGACGACGCCGCGCCGTCTTGATTTTTACCCCAGAAGCGCGCATGCGCAGAGGAGCGTGTGGTCTGTCGTACGCGCGGCATCCCAGACTCTTTCTGTTGTTGTTGCCAGAGAAGATTTTCCTGTAATTACAGGACGGTCTGTTCTCTTTGTGACGTTTCAATTAAGTGTTTCCGCTATAATTTCCCCCGTCGTCCTTTTTTATGCTCATTCAGTCCCTTTCCGGCGATTTGTTGTGCGAGTTGACAGGTTACTAGCTAGTCGAGGAACGCCGGCTTGTATTTATTTCTTACAGGAAAAACAGTTATTTGACGTTTTAAAATTAACTCGTATAAGGTCAGACTTCTGATGATGTTTAATTAATAAAAAAACACAGTAGGAATGACATCTCTTGGGAGTCTACAGGTACGGTTACTGACAGGTGTAAAAATACAGTCCGGGTATTCTATATGAAACATCTGAAGCTTACAGAACCGTGCTGCCGTGTAGTGCTATGGAAACCATAAATACGAAGAAACTGAATGTGCCTAAATATTCATTAACGTTCCTCTTGTGGTTTTTAACGTGACACAGTGTGTGAAGGAAATATTATTGGCAACCCCAACGAAGTTACAAAAAAAAAAAAAAAAAAACTACAGTATTTTTGTGCCCAGTTCATGCGACCATGTACCCTATGTACTGATTGTGAATACGGTCACTGTTCCCTCAGGCCACGGGATTGGTAGGCTTTTACATACAGACAGTGAACGTGCCCCCACGTCCGCGCAGTGAACGCACCTCGTCAACGCAGCGAACAAACACCAGACAACCCTGAACTTGGCAAACAATAGCATTTCTCCAGTTTAGAACCGCATAACATTTTTGAACACTTACACCTTTCACGAATACCCTCAAACGAACATCTTGAAAATAGTAAGAGATAGCAAAGTAGTAGGAATGACTATTACTCTAAACTGATATTGTCAATTCTGGCAATATAAATAGTAGGCATGGTGTAAGCCACAAATTCGTGACGAGTGTTTGTGGAAATACTGGTTGAGCTTCAAGAGTAACTTTCGTGTAAGTTCCGTACTGGAATTTTTAATCCTGATTTGTCGACTAAAGTCGACGAGCCTTTCGGAATTTACAACGTAACAAGTGTAAAAGTAAAGAATTGGAAATGAGAGTGACAGTTAAAACCTTGGAAACAGTTTTTGTTGACGCTCGGCATTCTCGTGTATCCTGGTTGAATTTACGGTAACCCCTGGCATTAAAAATAATAATTACAAATATTGCCAAAGTATGTGTAACGGTATATACAAGTGCCCTAAATAAATGGCAAATATATCTGCATTAGCTGATTCGGTTCTGATCTTTACATAGAATATTCGTCATCTTCACAAACGCAATAACCGTCAGTTTTGCAGGTTAACTTTACAGGTAGTGTGCGGATGTGGAGTAGTGACTGTTCACGTGTTGTAGGGAGCATATGCGTGGCAGTCCGGAATTTATAGTGCTGTGTAATTTGTTGACCAGGTAGCCTAATTATTCTATAGCAAATCAGTACAGTAGTTGGAAAACCTAAATTTACTTAATTGTACCTATATTCGATATTGCATCTTGTATTCAAAACGATGGTGCTACGCTTTGTAGATGATTCACGTCGCTGTTTATATTTTACTGTCAAACCAGCTATTTTTAATAAGTACTATATGCATACTTAATAAGTAGCTTTCATTTTGGCATTCAGTTTTACTATAGAAACTGTTAAAAATTAAAAATTAAACTTCATGCAATATCATACAAAATATTTTGTAGTTAGTCTGAGTACTAATCCACGTAAGAGCAAATGAATAGTTGAAAATGGTAGTTAGAAAGTTTTAGGGTTAATTTGAGCATTATTTTATGTTGATCTTGGGTTAACTTCAAAATAAGACATTTATCGGTATCTGAATTCTTTTCTCAATTTTTATGTCGCTTTATCAGAGAAAGTAAACAAACGTATCATATGGCGTGTGGTAGGATGTTTGCTGAAGCTAATTTTTCTATAATTTTATTGTATGTATTGAAATATCAATTTTGTTTTAGCATGTTTTGGGACTATGCGATACATGCTTTGGAGAAAATTTCTCTCTTAAAGTAAATATAGTAAGGGTTTATTTTTATTTTTATTTCTTATTCATTCCATGAAGCCCTTAATAGTGGCATTGGACATATGGCTATAGAACATGTCACAATGGTACTTATCTATATACACTAAAAAAGTGCCGGTAACACAGTCAATAAACTAAAATTATTACAGTAGAAAGATTAAATGATCAGAATACACATACAAGCACATAATAGACCCAAATTGTAAATATAAACATTTGGGCAGAAATCAAAATTAACACCCAATATTCGCATATGAGATATATGAATATCTGTAATACACGTACACATATATACACATACATTTAGGCCTATGCACCTCTTGCATAAAGATACATACTAAGATTTACATACATGTTTTGTTAACAGAGGAGGAAAAAAAACTGAAATACTCTTCCAAAGAATAAAAGGCATTAATAGTTAATATGGACTTGATTTTGTGCTTAAACCACTTACTGCTATCCCTGCACAAGTCTTTGTACTCCTGTGGTATACAGTTAAATACTTTGATTGCAGTGTAATAGAAACCTTTTTGGTATAAAGAAAGGGAGGCTGAAGGCACATGCATATTATTTGTACGTCTAGTACTGTAGTGGTGAACTGTTGTGTTTGTTTGGAAAATATGTATATCAGAAACAAACGAAAGCATCTCATAAATATATCGACCCGTAAGAGTTAATATGTTCTCAGTAATGAAGAGCTGCCTGCAAGAATCTCTATTTATTTTATTACATAAAATTCTAATGGCTTTTTTCTGCAACAGAAATATCCTTTTGCTGTAAGTTGAAGCACCCCAGAAGGTAACACCATATGTCTTAACTGAATGAATTTTAGCATAGTACACTTGTTTGAGTACAGATTTGGGAAGTAAGGTTGACAGATGTCTGAGAGAAAAACAGGCTGTACTAAGTTTGCCAGTGATATATTTAATATGATCCTTACAGGTTAAATGTTTATCAATCTGTAGACCCAAAAACTTTGTACAATCTACACTTGATATATATTTTTCGTTGTAATTAATGATTACCTCTGAGTTACTTTTATTGGCAGTGAGAAACTCCATGTAGTTTGTTTTATCATCATTAAGGACTAGCAAATTTGCAGAAAACCAATCGGCCAGCATTCTAAATGTTATCTAGGACTTAGTTCTTAACTGCTCTATTGTTGTTGCATTTATTAAAATACTAGTGTCATCTGCAAAGAGTACAGTGTTAACATCTGATTTCAGAGCCTGTGGTAGATCATTTATGAAAATTAAGAAAAGTAGGGATCCTAGAATTGAGCCTTGTGGCACGCCATACTTCATGATCAGTGGAGTTGACTTATAATCTTTCATGGTTGTTTTATCAGACACTGTTGTTATGTTACGATCCGTAAACTCTCAGTTTTAAATTTTCGTTGGTTAACTAACTAGCGGGTATGAATTACTTTTTGTCTAGGAAAAAAATAGGGTTAAGCAGTAAAAATTTGTTTTCAATAACAGTGTAAATCGGTTTTATAATATTTCCTTTATTTAAGCTTAAAAAATCGTAAAGTAGATAAACTTTTCATTACATGTTAAAGCAATTTGTTGCGTATTTTGTTGCCACTACTAGTAGCTTGCAATTTTTACTATGTACAGTTGACGATGTGGTAGGACTCGTTGAGCTGCTTTCCCCAGCGATGACGCAGATAAGAGGCGTAACTTGTGCCCATATTTAGTGTACTTCCGTGGCGCGCGCAATCGAGAATGACGGCCAGATGAATGCGAGTTGCGCGGTGAATGTGCACGTCTCATGTTCCCGTCGAGCAAGGGTAAGGCATCGTGGATAAGCTACATTTCTGTGCGTGAGACCCAAATCAGTTGAGCCGTAGTTTCTGGCCCGGAACTGTGGTTCTGCTCCTAATATAGTAAGCTTGATGGTTTTGGTTTGTCCGGCGTGTAAGTACTGAAATTAAAAATGAAATTAAAAATATTAATGTAAATGTTAGCCCTGGTAAATTAATTAATGTAGACGTGTCTTTTTGTTTTTTTTTTAAACAAATAGCTTGTACTATTTAAACCATGCCTCCCTATTGGAACCTGTCGTCCGTCATCTATGTTCTTGTGTAATCATCTTTATATAAAACAATTAAATGCCCTACTGGCTCAACATACAGCCTAAACCGGTGCGATGACGATGAATAATGATCCTGTTTATTATTTCAGGAGTGTTACTTGTCATCTAATTTTTGAGCTTTTTTTTCGTGGAGGATTAGTACCTAGAAACATGAAATTTTACAGGGCGTAGCCTCCCACTAAGAAGTGATCCCCCCCCCACCGAAATGCGATGACAAAGTGGGTAAACAGCGGTGAAATATGTTTTCAATTAATCCTCTGTATATCTCAATCCCGTCGAGGTGACGAGGTGATTTTTGCTTACGAATGAAGTTTACATAAAGGCATAATACGTTATTTCATGATTGTTCGAAATTCTTCAGGGGGGAAACACGTAAAATGTAATTTCAGTTAATCCTTTTTTTCTCTTCTCTTAAACTCTATGAGATATGTGTTAATTACTTTAGAATTATGCACACGTTAATACCTAGAAAGTAGTTTACGGAGTTTTTCGAAATTCAACCTTTAAGAAGTTAAAAAATAAAATGTTTTCAATTAATACTACACATTTCCTTAATCCGAATTCCAGATATCGAGGGGATTTCAGCTTCAGAATAATGCTTACATTAATACCTACTAATTTAAGGAATTTTCAAAATTCGAAATTTAAGGGTTTGTAAATATATACCTAAAATGCATTTTAAATTAATACTCAATATCTGTTAAATAATTTTAAGTATCGCGATATTTCATACTCCAAAAGACTTACCTATGCTAAAACACAACCATTCCCGTGTCCTGTTTGCTTCGATGCTCTTAAACAGATTGCTATAATATAGGAAAAACTTTATTTTTTGCATTAAAGTTAAACTCGCTCACTTACTCGTTCACCAATCCTCGACAACTCTTAAACCCGTGGCGGTATGGCATTGAGGCGATTTTAGTTTCTGAATGAAGCTTACGCATATTCTTTAAAAGTAGTTTCAGATTTTTTTGAAATCCAACCTCTAAGGGCATTGAAAAAATGTAACACTGTTTCGATTCATCCTCTGTATCTCATAATCATGTTGAGAATAGGAATGAAGCTTAAGTAAATAGGCCTACTTAAAGCTATTTCACGATTTTTCAAAATTCCATATTTTGGGGTGTGGAAAGAAGTAAAATGTTCCAGAAATCCCGAAAGGTAGGTATTACCATCGAGAAATAATTAAAAAATAGTTTCTTTTTACGTATACCACTTTGTACACGGGCATGTGTATACGCATTTAATTCGTTAAGAATTTCATTGGCCGATCTTGGCGTAGTTCTTTGGAATATTGATATGAGGTTTTGCGTTCGAATCCCGCCTAAGGCAAGGCGACGGGAAATTACTGTGATATTATATACGCACGGCAGCTGGCACAAGAGTCGTTTATTCCTTCGAAGTATGGAAAATTTAAGGACGGCGTCCCCTTTCGGTGTAGGTATACACTAAGGGGTGAAATACATTTTTCCAATATTCTCGATATCTCATAAACCTGGAGACGTATCGTTATGCTTTTGGATTGGAGGAGGGGGAGAGATGTCGTAAAATGGGTTTTTGCAATGTCCTCAATATCTCATAAACGCGATAAAGTAATCGTTACAGTTTTTTTCTTCAAAAATTCTTCACGGGCAAAGCCGCGCGGCCCGACAGCGGTTGATTTATATTTTGTTACTCTCTACAACTCTTATTGGTACGCGGTTATATGGCTACAACATGCACAGATATTTTCAGTAGTTTGAGATGGCTGCTGACCTCCCGTGGCACAATCTTTTAAAGAAGCAGACAAAACTCGCGTAGCAACGCAACGTCACAATCCTAGCGCTTAAAGTTATGCCTCAGTGTTGTTAAAATTAAAAAGAATAGCCGGTGAATACGTGATTGCTGATTGTGGACAACCGAGATGTATGTGCTCATTTCTTAAGTCGTATTGTTAAAATATTAAGAGGCAGTAGGCCAACTTTCTTTTTATACTTGTAGTGTAAAAATTAATTTTGAAGTTAAAAGAATGCTGGGCAGAACCGAGCGAGGTGACGCAACGGAATCACGTTGGACTCGCATTTGAGAGGACCCGGGTTCGATACACGGCTTCGGCCATCCTGTTTCCGGTTTTTCATGGTTTCCCAAAATCTCTCCAGGTGAATGTTGGAATAGTTCCATAGCAATGGTCATGGCCGATTCCTCTCCCAGCTTCTATAATTGCGTCAAGTTGTGTGTCATCGTCTCTAATGGCCTTGCTGTCGACGAGACGTACAGTCCAATTACCATTACCATCAACATGCATGGTTTCCGTAAATCACTCCAGGCGAATGCCGGAATAGTTGATTAATGTCATCGCCTATTCCTTCCCAAGTTCCTTCCCGTTGTTTCAGAGTGTGTAGACAGGAGTCTATAACTACCTCGGCGTTATTAAAACCTCACAAGAAATATATTGTGAAGCCGTGACAGATCACTGCTAGTTTACAATTAACTCCGACTGATGGCGTTGTCTTTGCTACTGAAAGCAATTTGGTGCTTACTAGTGATCGCTTAGTTACGATATTGGTTTATTATTCGCTGTACGAAACGCTTCTAGAATGGAAGGGGCATCGCAGGATCTGTGAAAATAAGACAGTGCCTTCGGCCGTCTCTCATACACAACTCGTATGTTTCTAATAGAGTTATCTTTCTTTGCCTTTAAATAAATACTGCGAATTTAAGACTGATGGTTAAATCGATTAGACGACGTGATCACGACTATTCGATTCACGACAGTAGGCAAAATAATGTGGGTATCGCAAAAACCATTTGTTTCCAGAAATTTTTTTTGGTCGTGACCTTCCCAAACTCGACACGCTTGTGGAATAAGCAATAATTCAGTCGTCTCATTCATAGCGGCTCCGTGGTTACATTCTTCCTCAAATCTCTACCATAATCTGTTCTCTTATGTCGTTGATATGATAATCCTTCTGTCGCAACAAGGATATAACACAATGTTCCATCTGAACTGTTAAATGCCACAGTGTTGTTTCCCCATTCTGATAAGATATTCGCGGCCGTTGTGGCAATTATTGTCTCGGCTTTCGAGGATCAGCCTCGCCGAGCTGGTAGTGTTCAACTTTGTCTCGTCAAAAATTGCAGTACGAACTGTCAGGGTTGGTTTATATTTAAACTCGAGCAGTATTCGAAATACATTAAATTAACTGCAGAAATTAAATTTTTGCAAAATTTTTAAATGTGCATAATGATTATGACATAGTTTACGATGTTAACGATCGCAGAGTGAATTTTGTTATAGGTGGTTCCGTATTAAACGATTAATACCCTAGTGTTACTTTTTTTCCCTTTTAGCTAATTTATAATTTTTTTGCCCAGTTTTAATATTAACAATGCAACAGAAGTAAAAAAAATGTACATAAATTATACCGTATTCTGAAACCTCATTGACTAATATTTTTCATCAATAGTACCTATAGTTGTTACTTTACAGGGTTTGTTATTTTGGTTTGGCAGCCAACATTTTTAGCTCTTCCAGGATGTGTAATACACACACTTGTTACAGTGGTACAATACACAGTATTTTATGACAATACCGGGAAGAATCAAAATCCGGTGCGCATTAAATATTTAAAAACATGTGATGAGAAAGAATGCAATCAGAGTAACTTATTTGTTACATTTAAATCACCCAGAGGAAGAGGAGGCAAGAATTTTATTACATAAACATTAATTTAAATATGAAAAGAAAAACTGGCTGAAAATACTTAAGACTGTGCAGGCTTAAAACGCAATGGCTGTCATAAAGGAGGCCTTGGTTGCGTGCCAGTCGGTTGCCTTATTTACAGCGCTTTCGTTTGTTTGTACGTGAAGCATAAACCGTCTCCATGTTTGCTGAAGTTCAGCGTAGGCTGGTGATATTTTGTGCGTTAAATGCCTTGCAGACCACAAACATGTCCATAAAATTAGTTGATCTTTAAGTTGCTGAATTTCCAGCTTTCAATGTGTATTGTTTTTATGATGTTTGCACGCAGACTTGAAATCAAAATCGGCGAAATTTAACTGTAATATAGCATGCGTTTCACGTACTAAAAAAAGTACATGCATTTTATTTACTATTTTGAGCAACTCACAGCCCATTACCGTCTTTTTAATGTTGCACGATGTTTACTGTCCGAAATGCTACTCGAGAGACGCCGGCTAGTTCAGCTAGTGAAAAATAAGATAATTTTAGCATTTATAATTAAATTAATTTAATTTTTGTGACTCGCATAGTATTCTATAGTATGTATTGGCTTGTAGGCCTAATGGACACAGAGTCCGGAATTTGTCCGTTTAGAACAGTAAACAAATTTAATGACTTTTGTCAAGCAGTGACTAGGACTGTAATGAACTACGTGTTTAATATAATAAAATCTCTTTTGATAATTAATATTTTTATATTTTGTGATGTGATAAAGAACAAGTTGTAGTTCACTGATGTTATGAATTGCTCATTAATACTACGAATTGCGAATTTTTGTTGTTATCAGTGACATACTAAATATCCCATAACATAGTCTATACAAATGGTACATTATTGAAGTTTAAAAAATGTTCGTAAAGTACCTGAAGCTTACTGAAATATCGGTTATACACGTGCAGTTTAAAACACTCAATACATTGGTAAGCTTTTATATTAGTAGCATTTTTATTGAGTGTTTTGTGTGGGAAGATTTTATGTTGCTAATATTTTGTGTTGATAGTGCTTTGGTATTGATAGTGTTTTGTGTTGATAGTGTTTTGTGATAGTAGTGTTTTGTGTTGTTAGTCTTGTGTGTTGTTAGTCTTGTGTGTTGTTAGTCTTGTGTGTTGTTAGTCTTGTGTGTTGTTAGTCTTGTGTGTTGTTAGTCTTGTGTGTTGTTAGTCTTGTGTGTTGTTAGTCTTGTGTGTTGTTAGTCTTGTGTGTTGGCAGTATTGTGTGTTGGCAGTATTGTGTGTTGGCAGTATTGTGTGTTGGCAGTCTTGTGTGTTGGCAGTCTTGTGTGTTGGCAGTCTTGTGTGTTGGCAGGCAGTCTTTGTCGTTGGCAGTCTTTGGTGTTGGTGATTTAGTTGGTATTCTTTTTATTGTTTTTTGCTTGGTACTCTTTTGTGTTGGTGTTTTTTTTATTGATAATTTTTTGTGTTTTTGTCGATACTCTTTTGTGTTGGTACTCTTTTGTGTTGGTGTTTCGGTTGGTAATCTTTTGTGTTGGTGTTTTTGTTGGTACTTTTTTGTTTTGGTGTTTGTTTGGTTGGTTCTCTTTTGTTTTGGTGTTTTATTGTTGGTGCTCTTTTGTTTTGGTATTTTTGTTGGTACTCTTTTTGTGTTGGTGTTTTTTGTTGGTATTCTTTTGTGTTGGTGTTTATGTTGTAGGTTTTTATGTTACTCATTTCTGTTGGTAGTGCATTATGTTGTTAGTGCATTGTGTTGGTAGTGCATTACGTTGGTAGTGCATTGTATTGGTAGTCCATAATATTTGTATGCCATTATGTTGGTAGTCCATAATATTTGTGTGCCATTATATTGGTAGTCATTTAGGTTGTTAGTCGTTTAGGTTGTTAGTCGTTTAGGTTGTTAGTCGTTTAGGTTGTTAGTCGTTTACATTTTAGTCGTTTAGGTTGTTTGTCGTGTAGGTTGTGTGTCCTGTAGGTTGTTAGTCCTGTAGGTTGTTAGTCCTGTAGGTTGTCAGTCCTATAGGTTGTCAGTCCTATAGGTTGTCTGTCCTATAGGTTGTCTGTCCTATAGGTTGTCTGTCCTATAGGTTGTCTGTCCTATAGGTTGTCTGTCCTATAGGTTGTCTGTCCTATAGGTTGTCTGTCCTATAGGTTGTCTGTCCTATAGGGTGGCGGTTCACTATTCCGGCGGTCCGCTATGCCGGCGCTTTTTGAATTTGTTGTTTTTTAAGTTGGTTGATTTTTTAAATTGGTTGATTTTTAAATTTGTTAATGTTTTATATCAGTGACCTTTTATACTAGTAGTCTCTCGTGTTGTTGGTAGTATTTTCTGTTGGTAGTCTTGGTGGTCTTTCACGTATGTAGACTTTCGCGGTAGTGGTCTTTCGTGTTCATTATATATGTATAGGTGATTCGGAATAAAGTGAGCACTCAAAAAAGCCCTGATTAATTTCTATTTTCTGCCAGTTTATATCTTTCCGCTACATGTAAACATCAACATTGCCATGTGCTTTTATTTACATAGGCTTGTACAATGTTTACATTTACGTTACACTGCCCCGATAAATTTTAGCTACAATATGTACTCATTAAATGCACCGGTGTTGAATATGTGCTATACTCAGTAGTAATCTTAGTTATAAATACCTGCTAGTAAACGTCTTATAACACTGGTTTCTCTGCGTCTACTCTAACGGCGCTGTTACCCTTACGAATCTCGTAAATGCATGCACAGTATATTCGAACTTTTAAATTAAAACCGCCACTAAAAACACACATGACACATGCAACTCAAGAATTCAAGTTCCGTTCAGCATACTGTAATGAACGACGACGCACGTAAAAAGAAACAATAAATAACGTATTTTCTTAATGTGTGAAACAGGGGAAAAAACGCTGTTTCTATTTCCAGATACTCAGGCTGGCGATCATAAAACAAAACAACTTACATTACTATTGACTTCACATAATTTATCAATGATATTCATGAACAGTCACTTCTAATACTTTATATGTGTTTATCAGAAACCGATATTCATTACATAACGGACAAACAAACAGAATGACGCAATTCGCTTCCAAGCGGCGAAAACCTAACTCTGGTGCCATCTGTCGGTGAAATTTTAAACTACCTCTGTGGCGCAAAGAGTTAGCGGCGTCTGCCAACGACAATCGACTCGGTTGCGTCGCTTTCTGCTGCCGCAAATTAAATAAAAATGTACAGTTAGTAGGTACGTCAGTAAGAACTTAAATAAATATTTTTCAGTATATTAAATACAGAGAGGTCGTTTGCAATTGATGTTGTTTCACTAATGCTGTGTTCAAATAAGAAAATACACGGAACTACATGGAATTATTCGCTACCAAGTATCAACCATACAAACAATAATGTAACTGTTGTTAATGTTGACTTATATGCAGAAACGGCTAGTGATTTTTTTCAAAGGTTAAATCTTTAGTGCTCACTTTATTCTGAATGGCCTATAGTGCTAGCCTGACGTCATAATACTAAAAAAAAAAAATTAACAAAAAAATATCGCTGACTTAAAAAAAAAAAAATCTACTCTGAAGAAAACTGCAATAAAAAGTAAAAAATAATTTCGTTATTTTTAAACTGCTTAGAATATAATACATTTGTTAGGGCAGTAACATACAATTATTGTTATTTTTGGAGTCGGTGCGAGCCAAGGTTAACAAACGTGTAACGAAGTAGCGTATACATATAATTTAATGAAATTTAACGTTGATTGCAACTAATCGTTTCTTAACCGACACAAAGCAATCGTTCGGCGTTAAAAAGCACGTGGTGCAGCGGTGTACGTGTACTGTGGGGCTGGAAGGGGAGCACCTGGTTTAATGTTTTTTTTTTCTTTTTAGTGGTTGTTTTAGAGTACATATTTTTGGAGTCGGTGTTATTTTTTGCTAAGAATTTTTTATTTCTTGATTTTTTACGGAGTTCTGGTGCCTACCTTCCACATTCGTGCTGTCTGTCGTTATGGAGTTCCGTTGTGCCTTCGGAGTCCTAGTCAGTCCAGAAATCCCTTGGCCATAGTTAAGGTACCTACCTAGTCTTGGATTGTCATAAACCGTAAAATATCTTAATTCGCTTTTAGGAATCGTGCCGGTCAATGCCGCTGGCCGGCGGGTTTTCTCGGGTATCTCCGAAATCCAAGGTCCAATGCCAATACAATTAAAATGAAACCTACTTGTAAATATCCCCTTTCCAATAAAAAAAAAAAAAAGAATTTTCAGAATTGGTTCATTAATAACGGAATTGTAAGGTAACAAACATAAAAAAAAAATAACCGAATTAATAATCTCGTCCTTTTTTGAAGCCTGTTAAAAAGAAACCGCGACAGCTTAGTTTCAATGGGATAATTTTTCTAATGCGCACATTAGTTCCGGTAACGTCGTACGTTGTAATGCAGCAATGTCGGGTCTGTGTTTATCATAACAGGCTTCTCGTATCGCTAACCGGAAGTTACGCAGACCGGTTTTGAAGTAGCGAGCGCACGCCTCTGGTAATTATTATAACCAGGTAGTAGGCCAACTTTTTGTTTGGCACTTGCAGCACATTTAATATTGCTTTGGTTCGTCGTGAACTCATTCCTCGTGTAAAGAGAAAACGGTGTGTGTAGATGGTGGCATACTTGATGTGTGTTCAGAACTGTGTGCCGGAGTGGACATTGGATTGTTGACGTCAGATTTCTTATAACTATACGCTGAATACGGAACGTTTAAATTCTCCCTGCCACCTTATGAAAATGGCGCAGTCAGCATTCTGGAATACCACGGTTTGTAGACACAAATAATTTCTTGAGCCATTGCGCTGAGGGATTGTCACCGCGTTGTAAAACTACAAAGAAATTTGCTTCAGTACTATCGCTGTCGTATTTTCGTTTTGTTGTCCATAATTCATTTTCAAAAAAAAAATAATATAATGTACTGTTTAGCCATCGTTGAGTGTTTATATTAGACACTCGCGGTGAGTATTTAACAAATTGTTTTATTTTAACAAAAAATATCCGTAGATATTTGTAATCGTACGTTATTGTTTTATAACTTCACATGTTATGTACAATGATACATTATTTTCGTAAATATGAAATATATGTAATACATTTTTATAGTATGTATTCTAGCACTTTCCACACATGACTGCGGTATGTGGATTTTTACTTTAATGTGCTCCACATTAATGCTAATGCGTTTTCCAATGTTTCTTTAAAAGCTCACCCAGAAACAAGGTCATTATTAGATAGGGAGGAGGCTTGCAGACCCTCTCCTCGTAATGGGTGTGTATTGTATTTTGGGTTAAAATGTTAGTATATTTTAAACGAACGCAATTTTTTTATTGCACTAAATTGGCAACATAGAGTTTCTGAAGAAAGTATATTTTTCTTTCTGTTTTAGTAAACTACCGAAACAATGTGCTAATATGTGTTAATGTTTGTCCTAAATAATAGATGGGGAGGGTACTCTAGACATGACAACATTGAGTTCGCAATCTCTTATTTCGATTTGAACTCTTTTAAGAGTCCGCGTCACTTAGTATTTCGAGTTTTTCTTAATTTCTTCTTAATTGAAAATTCGGCACGATTTAATTAAAAATATTTCAATAGGGACACTGTTTATTACTTTACCTTTCATTACGTACAATTTATTAAAAAAATAATGTCTACTTAGCTATAAAGTGATTAGGATAATTTAAATTTGAAGATAACAATTCTGTCCCGCTTAATAATAAGCACTAAACTCATAGTATCAATTTCGTCCAAAAATACGCACCTAATAGTAAAATGTAATGTTTCTGTAAAGAAACATTGCCGGCTATTCCTCACGTCCTTAATTTATTAAATAAAAGCTAATATTATTAACAAAAGAGGTGGCGCAGCCTCTTAAAACAATTACACTGTTGTCAGACACTTCTGGACTGGATATCTGTAGTTGTGTCCTCAACCCTGAAGGAAGTCTTGAAATGAAGCTCTACGCTGGAGATGTGACTTAGTGCGAAGAGCTGTCGATACGGGAGTACCCCGGGTAATCCGCAGTCTAAAATGCAATCCGCCATGTTTCCCGTCCGCCAGGAATTGGATCCGGATCGCCTTGGTGGGCGTCGAGCGCTCTAGACACTGTGCTCGTCTATCCTAGATGGGCCATGATTGAATCTTGCGAGTCTTGAACTTGGTCTTTGTCAACACTTGCACGAATTCAAGCACAGTTGCACTGCAGTACATTCCTTCCTCTCCTCAACACAAATCCTAGTAATGCCAATTTAACGAAATAGCAGCTGCTGCAAGGAAACAGCGGAATTGGTGTTGTGTCAGAGCGCGCGCTGGTAAACGACAAAGCACGAGGGATTTTTTGGGCGGGACATCCATCAAGTGGCCATGTGTTCCTGTGGAGCAGCTTCTTCTCTGGTGTAAGTAGCGGCTGTCAGTACTAGTCCTGTTGATGGATCGTCCCAATGTACGGGACCTCGAGTCTGTTCATTCTGCCTTCGCTCCAGTCCTCAGAGCCCTCCATTTACCCTTATTTTTCCTGCTCACGCCCACAGTTTCTAAGCTGCTCGAAGTGATGGAGTGTCCGCTATTGAGTGGTCATCGTCACTTTGCTTGCAGGGTGATTCCCCTTCCCCCACACCACATGCTTTCTTCCCCCATACGGGGTCGCCTGGGTTGAAGTATTAAGGGTGTTCGAAGCCTAGAAGTGCGGGGGTGGTAAGGGTCTTCCCTAGATAGGCTGTGTTTGTGTGTGTGAGGCAGGAGTGGTAAGGTTGCCGCTGACCGGCGCACAGTGGGGCAGATGGCCCAAATCTGCGGCCAAAACCTCTAAACCAATGTAGAATTTTTTTTTTTTGTTTTCAGCTTAGTGTATGTTAAAAACGTATTAACTATATCAGACGCGAGCGCTTACACACTTTAGTTGTTATTAAATAATTATTTTTTTATTGAAACAATAAATGTTTTTGAAAGAAATGTGCAATGGGAGAGCATGACTGGATTTAGTTGCTTGGATATACTCCATTGTGAAATAAATTACTATCAAAAGGTTGACTAAAGCATAATCTGCTTATTTATTTTTTGTCGCATTTTTAGTTTTCTTTTGACACAGTCATTTATTTCGCAATTGAGTATGTCCAAGCAACTAAATCCAGTCAATAAATGTTTTGCATCAGAGAAATGAAAGTATTCTGTATAATTTAAAACAATATCTTTGTAATTTGTAACAAATGTTATAACTTATTGAAGGTTATACTATACAAATATACTTAAACCATAATAACTGACAATAACAATACAAAATAGCAAACAAAATTATTTTATAAGTTGAAATCATTATTGTTGGTTGAGAACAACAAATATTTAAGACCTATTTTACACTTTCAATACGTGAATATTTACACCATCTTTAATACAAATAAAAATATGCAACAGAAAATGGAAACAATGTTTATCTTAGTAAGTTCTTGTAAAATTGATTTTTTTCCTGTTCATCTCTCTTACAATCCTCATCACTAGACTTTGCAGCTGCGGCTACTACTATAGCCGCAAAGGCTGATTTCCGGATCTTCAAGCAAAGCAAGTACTTGTTTAGGCAAAGATGAATGGTGTTTGCGTGGAGGAGTTTTAATTGAATACAATTTAGGTTCAGAAGAAATTAGTAAAATGTGCAAAAAGTCTGTAGTTGTTGCTAGCCTGCTTGCTTTTCTGCATCTTTTTCCGACATTCTTGGGCTTCCTCGCTGAGCATGCCTATCGGTAACAAAGCACATTCAATGACGTTAGCTCCATGAATGAAGATTTTATAGACTGAAGTAGGCATGGGGTACCACGTATATTTCTCCACGTACAAACGTGCCGTCTCTAGTGCATATGACTTGAAGGCCTCACCGCTTACAGCGAAACCGCAGGATAGAACACGGGAGGATAATCCCATAACTGATTCCTGTGAGGGCCGCAGTCTTGGTATGATCCTCGAAGAAACGACGAGCTGTGTTCCCATCATTGCTTGGTCCGTGTCCTTGCACAACTTGGTCGGTAAGAAATCCTGTTTCCTTTCTAAAATTAACTTTTATTTAAATTTTGTGATCTTCCACTACATACTTTAAATTTTTTCTTATTTTTCCAAACTTTTGGTCCCAGCCTGTAACTCACATGAAGAATCCATTCCATAAACCTAATATATGCATGTAGAGTTGACGGTCCATTTTCTAGTATACACATCTAAGCATGTTATATCACTTAGGCCGTTCCTTCTTTTTTACAGGCCTATAATTCACTGGAACATGGCAAAGACGTTTGGATTGTCTCATTAAAAAATTTCACGTAAAAATATGAAATACTAAAATTCGTATACAAAGCAACAGTTATGATATCAATAAATTTTATTGCGTACCTGAATTCCCATAAACGAATATGTTCTCATTTTCTAACCAAGCTTTATGTCCAATTATAAATCGTTCTTCATTGCGTCTGTGGTGTTCCGAAAAACTTTCGCTTAGAACACATTTTTCGGACCTTTTTCGACGTTTCTGTATCACACTTTTGACCAGCCACTTCTTCTATACTTTTACAAACATACGAAACTCGTTCATTCCACTGTAAATAATTTTTTTCTTAGAAAATAATATCATTATGTCCAAATTAGAGAAACTAATAGACATATTTCACTGTTACACAGTTGTAGACTACCTGCTGCCAGTGTTGCTACATGAGTTACCTAACTCTGTGACTTCCCGCCAAATGCATACAATTTTTTATTGCTGAAATTGTGTAAATAATTTTTACGTAAAGCACGTGGCACATATGTAATTACTATTTTATTATATAAATGCTAATACATGTGAATTAGTGTAGAATCTAAAAGTTAATGCGTGGTGAATGTTTATATCATTGTAACGTAACTACAACTATAGGTACATATGCGTTGTGATTTTTATAATGTTATACATTTTCGCTCCTTACGTTTATAGGCCCTTCTTACTGAAAATGCCCTTTCCACCCTACAGTTAAATTACGACCAATTGAAATTTCCAAGTGTGTCGCTAAGGTACATTTTCTTCAATCGATATATCAGTGACTCAGTTTTTCACCCAAAAGTACTGTACAAAGTATGCAAATTAAGTCATGTTCCGTGAAACATGCCACTGATACTAGCTGGAGCTTGCCTGGGCCGGTCAGTGTGGCACTGATGTATCGGGGACCACAGGACCGTCCACGCCCCTAGCATTTTCGCTCACTCGGCATCTTCTAGCTTCTACAGTAGCACGTTGTAGCAACCAATTTTTTGTATGTTAGTATGTTGTAAGCAATTCATTTAAACCTTGTTAGAATATGGGATGTATTGGGCATTTTTTGTAGGGCAAAACTAAGTAAAAGTTAACATTGCAGAATGAACTTCTAACTAGATAATTATTAGAATAACAAAATTTCGCAATTTCATCCAAACACATTTACATATTTTTAGTTTGTCAAGGTAATAATGTAATTTGATACAGTGGCAATAGGTTTACTTGACAGTGTAAAAAGAAATTACGTGGTTCCTATAACTATAGCCTAAAAAAAAAAACATCATTCTAACAGCACATGGGATGATCATCTTTCAGCCGTTGAAACTGCCACAGAACGATGACATACTGTGCTTATTATTGTCATTCGGAGAGGCCAAATCTATTTAGTTTTCAGATTCGGTGTAAAATTAATCGATTTGTGAAATTCAATTTGTTGGGTTTTGGCCGCATATTTGAGTCATCTGTGCGGCGTATGTAATGCATTATCACTTCTCCCCGCAAGCCACTCGGCCAGCATTCAGTGCTTTACTATTATCCTTTTTCCTACGGGACTTTAAGGCGGTGACCACATTATTTTATTTGTGGGCAGAATATTCCAAAGTCTAAATCTTATTTTATATTTGTGTTTTTCGAATACGGTTGTTATTTTTACAGATACGGCTGTCTGGGAAAAAACATTTTTGGCCATTTTGAGGGGCCTGAAAATGATTTTTCTAATAAACGTGGCAAATTAAACAAAAAAAAACTATAGCGACATAGTTTTAAGTGTGTGTTCTTTTCGTAGATATATAATATACTGTGCGTTAAATAGATTCGTAAAAAAAAAAAAGCATAGCCATAGCTCGCTGCAACGCATTTGAAGCGCAGGTAGAGAGGCCCCTTGAGTGCGATATGACACGTGCATCGAGTCTTCCGCTGGCCTCTAAGCGCAAGTCACTGAACTGATGTGCAGCCTCCTCGCCAACAACTCGCCTCTGAGACATCCAGTTATGACCCTATAATTGTATGACGCAATATTAATAGAGGTATGAAGTTTTCGCGAGTAGAATTTTGCCCCAGTTTGTTTCAATGCTTTGCGTTCACATCTGCAGCTCTGCTTTGTGGTTATTGGCAGCGTGTCTTTGGTCAAGTGGGGTTAAGTGTAATCTCTCATTAAACTGCGCCAATCAGAATAAGGTCATTGCTACACCACATGGTTAGAGACACTGGAAAATCGCGAAATTATTTAACATAGTCTCCAATAAGCTGTAGTATCTCAATCGTGACACGTTCGAAAAGTTTTCTGTCAAATCACATACGTTTTGTGTTACAACTGTTCAGTTCTAATTGTGTCTGTTGAAGAGGGACACAGTGCTTCATATAAATGATATTGATAGCCAATATAAGTGCGAAACCTTCATTGTTATACATAGTATGTTGGAGCCTAGCCAACAATCAACTTTTCCCGCGATTTACCAGTGTCTCTACACATGGTCTGTGATTTGCGGGTAGACTTCAAGACGCGTGAGAGTTGAAACATCCCATATCAGTAACCATGAAGCAGAACTGCATATGTGTACGTAACACACTGAAACAAATTGGGGCAAAATCTTTTCGCGAAAAGGTCATGGCCCTAAGTATTAAACATAAAAGCATATAATACCTGCTTACACTTTTCAAAACATTCTGCGCCAGAGTTTTCTTACCTTCGGCAGCGAGAAACGATGAACTTCGCGGATAAATGGAGAACCTGAAAAGAGTATAGAATCGTGTAACGTTCTTTGCATGCTGTCCCTAAGCAAACATCACTTACGCGTGTTGAGCAAGTTCTGCACGTTCTTCGCCGGCCTGGTTGTCTGCCGCCTGGCTGGCATTTTATAGGATAAAGTGAGCACTAAAAATTTAACATTTGAAAAATATATCTAGCCGTTATTTCGTATAGATCAACATTAACTATAGTTCCCATACTGCTTGTATTGTTGGCAGCGAAATTACGCAGTATAATTCCGTGTATTTTCCTATTTAAATTCAGCAATACTGAAACAAAACCAACCAAAATCGACATAACTGTATTTTATATACTTAAGAGGGCGTGGTACATAAATCAACGCTAAAGGCATTTATCTATAACTGTAGGTTTCTTGAAGCCAATTTGCAAAAATTAAACAATAGCAATCCTAGACAATAGTTTTAGCCAACGTTTAAACATAATTGTTTCCAATGTTACGAAATTCTGAGGCACAATCTCTGAGGCCGGAACCTCGTACATTTAACTGCGGCGCAAGAGATCACGCGTAACGAATTAGTAAGTTCGGATAAATATTTACTCATAAAGTTGGCAAATAACATTATATAGGATTGTCATTGAGTATTTTATCAATATTGGCTTCGAAAAAAGCGTAGAAATCAATTGATGGTTTCAGCGTTTATTTATCTACCACCCACTCTTAAAATAACCTTTATTTTTTATCAAACTGTTTCGATTCATACTAACTGCGGAATTTACCTCACACGCGCAAACATCAAGTGACGTGTCCAGAGGTTAGACATGTCCCGTCGTTAGCCGTTATGTGTGGAAAGATACTAATTGGCTGAAAATAGAACTTTAGCAGGGCTTTTTTGAGTTCTCACTTGATACCGAACCGCCTATAACTGCATGCAGTGAGTTTAGAGTAGCGTTTTTCCCTCAGAGACCAGTAAATGTTCGCCGACGATGCTTATTTACAAAAAGAAACCCTTTTGACTACTTGTGAAAATGACTTCTAAGACACCACGCACATTAAAAACATAATTTTAAAGCCCTAAAACTTGTCTAAAATTCACAGGATGTGTGTTGCTGAATTCGTTCGGATTTCTTATATATGTTATCTGAAGATTGATAGTTTATTTAATCTTACCACGTTTACTTTTTTATACATCTGGTTTTTTTTTTTTTTTAACTTGTCGGTTTTGTTGTATATCAAGCACGTATTTATATACGAGTGGTTATCATTACGTGAACTATTGCAAATACAGTTACGACATTCACTGATCTTTATGCTTATCATAGTTTTGTAATCAGCAACGGATAAATTTTAATTAGTTTTGTAATATTATCGGTAAGTATGCCAGTATCTGACGTTGTTTAATTAGTTTACGTAGTCTTAGTTGTTTAATTAGTTTACGTAGTCATAATGTTTGGATAAGTGTAAGATAATGCAATGTAGCTTTAACTTCGCATATTATGTGACGGAATGTAATAATGTATTATTTTATTTTGTTTCTCTTAACTTCCGAGTGTAAATAATTGTAGGAATCTACATCTTTTCGGTGGACGCTTACCATTTCATTTTGCGTCGTTGCTGTAGTAACTTTTAATTATGTCGTTCGTTACATAGATCGAAGGTAGATTGTATTTTATTTCTTGTTCGTGGTTGTTGTTTTTTCTGATTGGCTAGTTGCTACTGGATGCTCATATTGGCGCGTACTTGAGGGAGAGGTGTTTAGCGAGAAAACAAATGCATTGTAGTGGGCGGCGGAATTTTTAGCGGAGTATAATTCGCATTTAGATATAGTGTATTTTATGTCAAGTTCTAACACTGTCGTCAACTTATCACTTAAGTAAAGTAAAATAATAGAAAATGTAGTGTTATCACACCCAAAAAAACTGCATTGTTACTTTGAATTTACCAACTTTAAATAAGCGTCTCTTTTGAATCAACGATTTACTTTTTTCCTCAGAATTTTTAGTATTTTAATATTCGGCTGGAATCAGGCGGATTTAAAGTGAACAGTCAGTCGATTTTCGGAATTGTGATTGGCAACCCTGGGCATCGTCCTCGCAGACTGCGATGAGGAACATCCCGTAGCAGGCGCTGGTCTTGTAATGCCGTCGTCTGGCGGCCCCTTCTTCGGGACAGTTTCTCGCGAATGTGGGCAAAATGTTTACAGCCTTTGGTAGAAGGAGGGTGTGTGGAAGTTAAGGGGGAAGGGTGAGCGGAGACTGTTTGCTTGAAAGCACCCGCGGGAGAGTGCTCGATTGTCCGAACGCCATCAAGCTGTTGCTCCTGCGATTGTGTGGTTCGCCGACCTGTAAGAATTGACGCCCTGACCTTGGTTGCAGTTTAACTTCTCCAGCCAACGAGGCCAGTTACTCGCTAGACAAACTGCCGCACCTGCCACGCGTCGACTACTAGTTGCTACACACCAATTCTGGTTTTTTTGGTTTCTATTGTTAGCATGCTGTGCAAGCAGTTTGGCCGTTAAGAGCGTTCTGCACCGAAAAATTCCTATTTCATAATTTTACTAAACGCTGTACAGCTCTTAAACATTGCATTAATAGTAATTTCCCACAAATATAATATTTATTTGCTTGCATAGTTTTCGTAGAAACGTATGTCAAAATAGAGATTTGACTATTTTTAGCTACTTACCTAAAGTAGAAACTATTCAAACGATACGAAAGAAATTATTTAGAGTCAAAGTAAATGTATTAAGCTACTGAATGACACCATGTTATTTTTTGTAAAAATTATTATTTATTTGTATAGGTACTCAAAGCTAAGCAAAAATTTACGTATATTCGATAATTTATTTTAAATACAAAACATTGTTACGTGACACTACAAAGGTGTTATTCTGAAGCTCAATACATTTACTTCCACACAAAATTATTTCATTCGTATCGTTCGAATAGTATTTACTTTGGGTAAGCAGAAAATAGTCTGATCGTTACTTTGACAGACGCTCAGTCACCTATCAAGATGTGTCTTTCAGACAAACGCCATTTTCTGCGTTGAGAAGAGAAGCATATTACTACAAGAATAGAAACGTTGAAAAACATTGATGAGTAGGTATGTGCTTGTTAGAATATTATTCAGGGTGAAATTACAGATTAAAGTTACTGATAAAAACGGCGTAAAATATCCTTGATAGCAATGTGGGCGATATCGAGACAAACAAATAAGTCAGGGGTGGTATATAATTAGGTTCGATAGGTACTGACACAAATAAAATAAATTTACATAAAATCTCCATCCTATTCTTGCCTTGACTACCAGGAAAGCAGTACTCTTTACTGTTTTTTTTTTGTGTACATGATGTGCTTGTTTAAAATTTTTTTAGGTTTCTGACATTTGGCTGCCTGATAGTTAAATGAAATCTAAAGAGGAAAAATTTGTTGATTATAAACTAACAAGGGCTGTTTCACTTCCACGGAACAAATTTTTTGATAATTGTGTAAGAGTTTTCGTACGCACGTTCTTATTTTTAAAACCTCGTCTTGGCGCCTAACTGATGCAGGGCAGTGCTTGTAACAGTTAAGAAAGGGGAAAGTTCGCGTTTTCTTGTAGACACTATCTAGAATTCAAACGACGGTAAGTCCGTGCCACATTTGTAATTGGTCGTTGACTTATTTGTCACCTCCCGGAGGGCGCTCAGTCAATAATAAAGAAGTAACTAAATGCTGACCCAATCACGTGGTTTCATTGGCCAGAGAGTAGCTAATAAGCGTCTTCTCTTGGCTTGAGTACACGTATATTCTTGGAGAACAGTCTCATTTCATTGAAGAAGTGAATTTTTTCTTGTCTCTACACCACGGCCGTAGAAAAACAGGTCTGAACACTCGCCTCGAAACTTGACCCCCTTGTTTTTTGGCTGTAATTCGCCAAGTTACCGAGAATGTAGACGTGTTTGGCGCTACTATCACGGCGGTCGAGCTCAAACTCCGCCCACTTCCCTCCCACTTTTTATCAAAACGTATTTTTTATCAATTTATGAAATACTCCCTAGTTAACAATCCTAAATTATGGCTTCAGTACTCTTTATTTACCTTATAATGTAAACACTGGAAAAAATTGGGCGGAGTTTGAGCTCGACCGCCCTGATAGCGCCAAACATTCACAACATTCTCGGTAACTTGGTGAACTACAGCCAAACAACAAGGAGGTCAAGCAAAATACATTGGTAGATAGGCGAGTGTCCAGACCTGTACTTCTACGACCATGCTCTACACTTATACTTCATTTTCAAAACTTCGCTGTTCGGTTCAGTGTTTGTATTGTAAGTTTTAAAATGTTTATATTGAATTTAAATCGTGCCGCTTAATGCAACAATTATACATAACTATAGGTAGCTGAATACATCTACTTGTGAAATTTTAAATAGCTTTTGCCATGCACATAGTTATTTGTTAAAATGCAAACTTGTGTTGCAACAATATCCTAATTAACAAATTTATGAATATGTCACATCAATTGGAACTCTCATAAGGGTAGTAGGCATCTGCAGATAAATTATACTTGGAAACATTAGGTTGCCTAGTTCTTGCACTAAGCTCGCAAAATTGTTTAGTTAATCACGGTATCAAGCGAACATTTTTCTTGAAGGACTCGGGTTTTCGCATGCTTGAAGCTTGCCGCAAAGTTTCTGGTCTGAAATTTGCGGGAACTTGTTAAGATATAAAATATTCTTATTTTATAGACTCTCGTGCCGAATCGAGGTTTGATTTTTACGAAACAAGACCTGTGTGTTTCTGTTGTATTTACTTTTTTATTTATTTAGTTTTTATTTATTTGGCGATGTTCAGGTAATTCATACAACTCACACAGTACTACTCAGGATATATAATGCATCTTGGTTATTTAATACTAAGTAGTCGGTTACCTGCTAGACAACGCTAACCTATTTATTTACGTTTACAAAAATAAATTCAAGCAACGAATCATACACGCTGCTTCTTTAAAGACCAGTGAATAATTTGTCGCACAGTGCAAGGTTGTGATGAACACGTAGCCATTTGTTAGTATATGCAGATATAAAACACAATGTTTAATAACTTTTTATTGTCGATACAAAAATCACTTCAAACGATATGATTTTAAACTAATGTCACAGAAAACATCACTTATAAACACAGTGATAACGAAAGCTTGATCTACCTTGCCTTTTACGGAATTTACAAAAAATGGACAAACATCAATTTCAAAGGTCGTAATATAACTTCTAGTAGGTAATTTGAATGCTACTATACGATAAAGAATACTTTTCACATTTTAAGCATTTCAAATTAAAAATTTCACCTTTGAAATGTTTTGAATTCATTAAGAAATAATAATTAGTGTCGAAGAAGGCTGTTTAATGTGCGCGAACTGTAAGTGTGGAAATGGTTGTTACAGACATATAATGTTCAAAAAACGAATGTATTAAGTGTGTGTGCTGTAAGACTCTTATTTTTCTTCACCTTCTCGCTTTACGCCTTTCGACCTGTTGCAAACTGAAAACGTATTATTTATTGTTGTTGTTCTTTATATAGTTTTCTTGGTCTGCCTGCATTACGGAAGCCTTTCGGTTAACACCTGGAGAATAATATTGGCACTCTTTCATCACTACTGATATTGAAGCAGAATGGTCCAAGGTTAAAAGAGAATACAACTAGTATAAACCTTAGAAAGAAGAAAGGTCTTTATATAAATGTAAGACTACGTACTATAAACAAATAAAAAATACTATCAGGCAAGCAAAAGAGTTTAACAGTAACGTATAAACTGGGCGAGAATGTCTACGAACGAAACATTGTATAATCTAATGTTTGTTTAGTTGAGGGGAGTCGACTGTTTAACGGTATACTGTTGTAATAGTAGCGTATGTCTCTACAAGTGGTTCACATTGTCGTTTATATCCTGAAACTTGTCTTACGCAAAGGAAAGGAAAAAACATTTTAAAATATCGCTGCCTAACATTGGTTTTGTAAACAAAAAAAAAAAAAAACCGAGTAGTCAGATTTCGAAATAAATATTTCACTGTTACAAAATATTTGGAATATCCACGGCTAGTAATGATACACATATTAGAGAATTAGAGAGCTCCTATGCTAAATGAACACCAAGACCTACGGCTCTTTTAGCTTGGACGTTGCCACCTTCATTCAAGTGGTACTGTGACTTGCCAGAAACTGCAGTAGATCATCTATTCACAGAGGCACCATTTACTTCTCCTTCTATTTTGCTACCCTCTCGTTAGGGCATCCGGACGTGTCCCTTAGTTCGCCCTGCATATCAATAAGGCCCGAGATGACTACCCTCAATTCATGGCGGAGGCTTCTCATTCAGCCGACATCCCCACCTTTGCTGCTGCAGTGGCGTTACTCTTCAACCACGTGGTACGGGGCGACCTACCTTCTCGGTCATGGAGACGAATGGGATACTTGTCATGTTGTGGAACGAGTCCTGCAATTTGTGCGTTCCATTGTGACCTCGGTCGTCCCTCTGCGGGCTCTCATCCAAGGATGTTTAGTATCATGTCCTCATATATTCATGGTGGCACTTGGCTTACAGCCTGCCTCGACGTATCCAGGGTCTCTGTCCACTGTTGATGAACGATGTGTTAGGCCAATACTCTCTGTTGTTAAAAAATAGCATGAGGAAAGAATAATCTTACATTTTAACGCTGTACGATGCTTGTAGTGCCAACACTAATTGTATTGTGTGTGTGTGATGTCTGTTTCAAAATGGCTGTGTATGTATTATCTGTAATTAATCTGTATACCTCACTACCTAAATTTCAATGTGTTTCTGAAATATGTTTACCATATTTTGATGTCATGCCTATTTTGTGTACTAAAATTATTATTTGAATTGCCTTCCACCAGTGTATTGTATATTGTATATCTTTGGTGGGCGGTCAGAAGAACTCAAGTCTAATTACTTCCCATTGAGACTTGTGCTCTTCTTGCTACATTTAGTTGGCGTTTAATAGGACACATATCTCATTATATGTACATGTAGTTTTATTCTTATTGCCACTGTCAGTGTATTGTAAGAATAACATAAGACTCATATTTTTATATGACTAATGACCTTCTGACCTAACACCAAAGATATATTATTTCCTAACAGCTAGATATTGTAAATTATTTAAAATTTCCTCAAGGAAGAACAAAACTTTTCATGGGAAAAGATTTCAATAAAAAAATATTGAAAAACAGCAGTTTGTGTTGACCTACCTCACTAGGCAGATAGTCTGAAAAAAGAAGAGCAGGGATTGACGCCGGGTTACCTGCAGATGACAACTCATCTCAGAAGTATTGCGCAAGTCTTCCCAAGAAAGCTGGAGAATGTTTCCATCTCGTAAACGATGTGCAACCGGACCTTTAAATCTGCAACCATTCAGAGAATCAGTTCCACTGATACACGAATAAATACCGCATTTTTTTTGCAGTGAACTAATGGAGTGGA
>PNEQ01095069.1:34621-49117 GCA_003012365.1 Medauroidea extradentata
CTCACTCTCTCACACTCACTCTCTCACACTCACTCTCTCACACTCACTCTCTCACACTCTCTCTCTCACACTCACTCTCTCACACTCACTCTCTCACACTCACTCTCTCACACTCACTCTCTCACACTCACTCTCTCACACTCACTCTCTCACACTCACTCTCTCACACTCACTCTCTCACACTCACTCTCTCACACTCTCTCTCTCACACCTGTCATTTACGTGACTGACACGCAACTCTGAAAAGGAACCCGTACTACTAACAAATTGTAGAGTGGACAGAAGAGAAAGAAACCCAACCCACAAAATCCTACGTGTACAGGGACCCGAAATTTGTCATCGAGTCTTGAGTAACGGTACTAAGAATATCGCGCCCCGAGTTCTTCCGGGCGGAAACAGAAGAGTTATTAGTGAGGATTAATTTGGTGATACTACTGACATTATCTTTCGTTTTATTGGGTAATGCTTTGGAAATGTGATTTTCTTCGAACTCCTTAATTTGAGCTAATGACGAAGTGTCCGTACACGGATTTATCTTTCTGATCGTTCTTGTTCTAGGTCGGCAGTCTGTTCCAACATCCGGAACTCGTTGTGTGCCTCATATTGTAATGATATTAAGACTTTAATTAATAAAATTCTAGTGTTATCAAACTTGAATACAAGGCAATGACAGCAATATGGATATAGATAAGGACTGGATGTCCAGTATTATAATTTTTCTATGTATAAGTGTAGTCTTGTCTCACGCAACTCTTCTGTGTTTTGACAGTTATCTCCTGAGAAATGTGTCCAACAGTTCCATTGTTTGGATTTTTAAACCTACCTGGCTTGCTGGAAAAGCACGGTATCCGCAAGCTTGTGCGCACACATACTTCTCAGAAGTGAAGTGTCAAAATACGGAATACTTACATGAGGCTGACTATATCTATTATTTGCGAAGTAGGCACGTGAAATTTTTTCTGTAAGTGATGCTAACAAATTTTGAGGTAACATTTAACAAACCTTGGAAATCTATTTAGGCCACATTAAAAATTTCTTCGTGGTTACATAAGAACACGTTGCAAGCTGTGCAATCCAAATATTTTTTTCTTTCTCATAACGTGTGCTATCACGACTGAATCTTTTCTAACGACATTTACAATCCCCCCCCCCCCCGTAAAATAGTAACAGCGAATAAATTTCGAAGCCGACAAGAATGTCGTGATTTCTAGGACGGTAAATATTTGCATATGATATTCGTACTGTGTGGGATGACATCTATTCGATAGCTATATACTTAACAGTTAACAACTTAGTCCTACTTTTGCTGAAAAGCGAATATTCTGGCCCGTAATATAGGTGCAGTTGGCTATTTGCCAAGAAAACGCGAATGGTTCAGGGGCCCGATTAAATATAGCTTTCTATGGGTTCAACGCCAAATTTTCACCTGCTGTGCATCTGGTTGCACTGTAGTGCGGTTAAATGCGCATACACAGAAGAATAAGAGAACGTGTGGATGCAAAATGGTTGTAAATATGTACCTATCAGATATTTCGGTACAAGTCAAAGATTTGATAAGGTTCCAAATGGAGCATGTCACCGGGAGTCTGTAACCAAACAAACGCTTGACGCGGCTATGAACAATATGGCCGTCTAATAAAACAATTGAGGTAATATTAACTAGGAGGTGTGTACACAGGGCTACACTGTAGAGTTTTCAACGTAAAACATCGAAGAGCATGATATGTTCACGTATCTTAAGCCTCGGTTTTAAGTCGCCATGTTGAATTTTTTTTTTTTAATTCTAAGAAGAAAAATGTTATGCGATTATACCTCAAATTATATTTACGTTTCGCCACAGTACAGACATTGCGATTTAGCTGTTAACTTACAATTACGCCGCAATTTGTGTGGTAGGCTACATTTTTTTATATTCATAATTTGCCCGACAAATTGCGACCTAACTATACATTACTAGCTCTATTGCCGTGCTTGTATTGTAACTCAAAGTAAATAGAATTTGCGGTATATTCACCGATTTAACATTTTTCTTCTCAGATTTTAGAAAAAGCAAAAAATAATAAAATTAAATATGGAGACTGAAACTGGGCCTTAAAAATACCAGTTTGATGGGTACTTTTAAGGTTAAAGCAGTATGGCGCCTAGCTAATTTGGATACTACCTCTTCCCCCTCTTGGCTTCATTCCCCTCGCCCTCATTCCTACCATATGCAACCCCCGTGGTACAGGTCCATTTGCTTTGTTCATGCAGGGTCCGCGGTTGGCGGAGCGGCTAGAGCATTCTCCTCTCATCAGGGCGATCCGGGTTCGATTCCCGGTGAGGTGGGCCCCCGGATTTTCCCACGTGGGAATCGTGTCGGACTATGCCGCTGGTCGGTGGGTTTTCTCGGAGCTGTCCTCTTTGCCCCTCCCCTTCATTCCGACTCACATGTCATCCCACACCAGCGCTAAAGAATTAGATGTTGAGTGCTGACCGAAATATCGTCTCTTATCTCTTCGCCGTGTTTTCGTGCACACTTGACTATAAATCGCGGGGTCTATTCAGTTCCAACTGCGACTTTAAAGTTGCAAGTGACGACCCATTTTACTTCCTCTGCATCTGCGCTGCGCTGCATCGGTGCAAATAGCAGGCAGTGATTTAATAGCGGCAATGTAGTTTATACCAGTTATCGCCTATCTGTCTACTGTCTAACCCTACTGTATGCTTTGCAGATTTTTGCCAACGTTTACAAAAAAATGTCAGCAGAGAGCAGCAGTAGTAGCGATATACTGCGCCAAAACAAAACAACAATTACACGTAATCAAACAAGCTTAGTGAAAAGAAGCGGAAAAATAGCTAAAAAAATTATCATTGTATTATTAGGGCCACGATTTTGTCGCGAAAAGATTTTTGCCCCACTTTGTTTCAGTGTCTCTCGTGCACATCGGCAGCTGTTCTTCATGACTACTGGCAGCGTGTATTTGTTCAAACACGTTGCGCATTTGACTGTGCCAATCAGAATAAGATTATTGTGACTCCGTACGTCTGTAATTTGCCAAGGCAAGTGAGAGTAAAATCATCCAATCACAGACGATGTAGCGGAGCTGCATATGTGCACATGAAGCATTGAAGCCAAATGTTGCAAAAATCTTTTCGCCATAAAATCGTGGCTCTATGTATTATACACCACAGCAATTTATATTTTATAAAAATAAATAGTTCACGGTAATAGAAAATTTTGTTTATACACTTTTAAGGAGAATCCTCTTAACATCGCTTGATTTTACGTTAACATCATCTGGAATGTTTTCAGTGATTTGGTAGTAGCTGTAGGAAGTTATCTGAACGTATAATTTTAATATAAGTGTTTGTGGCAATGTACATTGTGTTAATTTTGTATATTCGCATTAGAGAAGTAGTGTCTTATTCATTGTTGTAGATCTCCACCCGGTCTCTAGTAATGAAGTAAATATAATCACAAAAAGTAAAAAAAAAAAAAATAAAATAAAATAAAAAAATAATCTTTAATACAATTTCAAGTTTTCGAAAAGGGAATTGGAAAATGTCTCACATTTTAGTTCTTTAGTTGCCCCCCGCCCTTTCCCAACTAACAAATTTTGTTTGTGAAGTTTTTGGATTCGATGCGTCCTCTTTGCGTTGTTACACATTTCACTGTCTCCATTTGAATTGACCTCTCAGGGTGTGTGTGTGTGTGTGTGTGTGTGTATTATAACTAATTTAGTGCATATTACTCGTGTTGCTCCGACAGGAATTTATGAATATTAATATATGTTTTTTTTTTACGAATACCGTAAATTACCTTATTAATTATTTCGAACTACCACAGAAAGATTTGTCGTCTTTCACTTTTAATATTGTAAAATATGAACAGATACACAACCCGAGTTCTGAAACTGTTATTATGTGGTTCTGTTTAATTATACGTGTAGAGTTCTGCAGCAGGGTATTTCCTGTTGTAAATAAGATTACCAAATTCAAAATATTTAGAAAGTATGTATTTTCGTGTGACAACAACATTAAAAAGAGGGATCACGTAACATTATACTATTTAATAAATGAAAACCCAAATACTAAATATTAGATGTGTATACAACCAAAATTTTATTTTACCAGAATATAGGTAACACTCACGAATACATTTCTTATCTGCCCAATAAGTTACTTGTACTGAAAATCTGATTACGTACAAATAAACGAAAAAAAAAATGTATTTAATACTTCGATGACAAAACCAAGTTTACAGCGAGAAAAAAAATTGGCCTACGTATTTTGCAGCTAATTGGGAGCTCCGTAGGTATGTTTAAGGTTCTGTCACAGGATAATAATTTAACCGCTATTAGCTAACCGAGTGGAGTGTACTTACATGTCTACGTTTAGTTCATTAGGGCCACTTAGTGTCAGTTATTCTTACTTATTCGCATGGGTATTTTTTAAAAATACGCAAGGCTTTTCTTTTTTAATTTTTACATGAGCAAGACTTTTTAAATCTTGTAACTTTGTTCATTAGGCCTGGTGTGTATATTGTATACATTATTTTATAAGTAATCTATTTAATTTGTTTCGTCATACACTTCTGTATACTATTTATTACAAACCAGCTAAAGTCGAACACTTAATTGGTAAATCGAAAAACAATGACCAAGATGTTTTACATATTTATGCCCTCAGTAATTAGTGGGTTGGAGAGCTTACAAGAGTGCGGAATCCGTTTCTCGTGGTCCGCTGTAAATATATGGATCTAAAAAAAAAGTACTTGTGCTCAAAATTAATTAAGTTGTACTTATTAAGAGGACATCATAACTCTTTACCAAGAATACACAGTAATTATGGATGTTCACTTGGCAACACCATATAATTTTTACTTCCACATAGAGCGAGCGAGAGAGGGAGAGACATAGAGAGAGAGAGAGAGAGAGAGTGAGAGAGCGAGGCAGGGAGGAGTTGTTTATTGGTTTATAGTGGAAGCCGACTTGAATTTTGTAAATTTAAACGTAGAGGGCAAATAAATTGTTGACTCACTAACTTATGCCGTCGTTCAGAGGAACAGGTGTTACCCAACGAACTTTGGAAAGGGCAAGAGAAACTCCAGGCGTGAATTTTCTTCTGCAAACAGTGACATTGGAACGACACACAACTGAAGGCAGCTTGGTGGAAAAGAAGATCTGTGACGCATAAGGTGCTGTAGTTGAGTGTGGTTACACACGCGATATTTACAAAGCAAGCTCTTGCTGTGAAGCCGGTAGAGAAAACGAATGTCAGGGCATGGCAGTATCACTACACGAGGGAAATAAATAAGTTTATTCGTACAAAGTATTGCCGGACAACCCCAGATATATTTTTTGTAGAGGTTACAATTCAATTACAAAATTCTTTTATTGATGATTGGTTAGCGATAACAATATAAGCATTTATTTGAGCAATATGACAACTTTATGTTCGTCGTAAAATAAATTTTATTATCAATATTAATAATTTTACGTGGGGCTGATTTGACAAAATTTCATACATTTTTGTATGTTGGCCTCACATGGTTATACATTAAGTTAAACTTTTGCCGTTATATAGTGACAGCTGCGCAATGAATAACTATAAAACATGTCGAATTTACTTTTATTTATCGATAGTTTTAATTGAGACGTACTATTTAAGTGGATGTCGTACGTACAAGAGTGGATGTGTAGGCATTAATTTATATAACGAATGTGCAACGTTAGAAATTTTATGATTACACATGCAATGCTACGTTCCATTTTTCTTTCTGACAGCATCTGAAAATATTTAGGAGCGTGCTTTTTTTCTGCCTAAGCTGCTGACCAGTAGGGATTTTGCGCCGGTGTCTGAGGATATACTTCCATCTGAGAGTAGTGATGTTAGGCAGTTTCAGCAGAATCAGGGAAAGTCTCCATGGCGGAAATACGTGTCGAACCTAACCATTTTAGTTTGTTGATGTCATCTGCAGAATATCCAAACAGCGTAACTGATGAGCGTTCATATTTGTTCCGTTGCTGAGAAGACTGATTAGATAAATGACCACCAAAACGCATTCGGTAAATAAAAGGAATGTAGCCTAACCGTTAGCGAATGCAAGGGGTGGGAAGGGGCTGCAGAACTCCCTCCCCCCCCCCAATCTTCGAATTTTTTAAGCTTAAGGTGGAGTTCACTGAAAATTTTAATTATTGTAATAATTTTTATATTTGTACGAGCCACAGTTTGTTTTGTAGGCATACATTTTGACTATTTACCTGTAATAAATAACTTTTAGCTTTCATAATTTTTGTCTCAATAGTACGTGAATGTCAAAATTAGAATAAAACTGTTTTATGCAAAAAAGGAAAACCGACTGACTTACTGAAATGAAAAAGAAAAAAAATCGCACTGAACAGCAGTGTCACGGGCTACGCCACGTCATGTATACAAACAGCATTGAATTATTGTATTAAAAAATATTAAATTAAAAATATCATAATGCTAATTTTTTAAATTAAAAAAATACAAAAAAATTGTTTTTATACATGTCTTCGCGTATTCCGTGACACTATTCTTCATTGTGAATTTTTTCATTAAGGTAAGTAGATTGATTTTAGTTTCTTGCATAAATATTTTTATGCAAATTTGGGTATGCTATTAACAAAAACTATGAAAAACAAGACATGTTTATTACTGTAAACAATAGGCCCAACGTATTTCTACAAAACAGCACATTTCGTATAAATATAAAAATAATTAAATCAGTCAAAATTTTTGGTGAACTCCCCCCTTATGACGTTACCTACGAAAAGTGCTCATTAAAGGAAAAAAAGAAAATTGTCCACCGATGTAAGTGATATCTTTTAAAATATTGCAATTTCTGCCTTCTGTAATTTCTGTGTTTAGATTCAAGAAGTGCTAGAATAACACCATCTTGCGTCTAAAAATCAAATTTTTTTTTGTTGAAGGACCCTCGGATTTAAAATTATTTTATATAGAAACATTGTTACATTGAATAGAGTAAATAGGTTGCATACTGTTCAGGGGGTAGGAACCCCTGCGTTGGTTATCGCTTTATTTGTAGCTACAAATTGTATGCGTGTTATTTTGTAAAGTCAATTTATTCTGGATTAGAAATTTAAAAATCTTTATTTTTATATGTATTCATATATCTCATTAAGTTGGTATTAAGCACAAGGTTCGGCATCTTCCAAAATAAACTCTTGTATGCATTAAGCACCTGAGCCTAGCCTGCCATCCTGCAGGATTACTGAGCATCTGTTCCATATTGGTTGAACTCGAAGAACGAAATTTTTGTTACCTTATGTTCAAACAATTTCTCCCCAAGACATTTCTATCCCCGGAGAGATAAAACACGCCGAGTAGATATTTGAAATGTAAATCGTTACGAATTTAGAATACGTATATTTCTGCAGGCGAAAACTGCACGAAACAGCTGTTTGTATTTTCTCCCCTGCGATGGATGTTCGTCACTATCTCTCCAAACACTTTTATTTTGTCGGGCGTTTTCTTTACCTCGCTGTAGTTCATGAGAAAACGAGTTGGTAGACAAGGTTGTAAGAGCAGTGTTGTTTTGTGTTTTTTTTTTTTTTTTTTGGAATAGAAGTGAACGGAGGAGCGCTTAGGTGGGGAATAAACCATTTACGATACCGGCATGACACTATCTGAAAAGAAATCATTCAGCAATACCCTGGAGTGCATAACCCCACCTCCTTTTTTTTTTATTAAAACCAGTGCAGCTCGACTCAAACAGGCATTAACAAATACATTACTCAGAGCAATAAAATTTCTTTTTCATGAAATTTGGAACTATTTAGAATACAGGAAACTGGCAGTTTTGTATTGTACCTTAGTTACACATTACTACTTACACTATGTGACCGAGTAGGCCTATAGTCAGTCCTCGCCGAATACAAGTCTAATGTGTTATTGTCCGCCACCAAGCTTGTGAGATTTAAAAATACTTGTAAAGTAAATGTGGTACAGTAGCCTCCCACTTACCCAAGAAGAGACGCTATTGGCGGTAAGATTATAGTATATTTAAGAAACGTCACACGTATACAATATCGTGAAAATTTTGTATAGGGCCAATATTAAATAGTGCTTCAGAAGATTAATAAAAAAAATTGTCTCCAACGTAGGTGTTACCAGCTAATTAACCTGTGAGAAGAGTGTGAATTATCCAATACACATACTATATTCCCCCAATGTTTTTAATTAGATCGTTTTAAACCATTGTTATTTCGTTATTTGTAGCTACGGCTCACACTCTGCGTGCATCCGTGGATAGCAAGTTGTGGGTACGGGACGGAGTGAACAACAATGTACAACGTTACAGGGTATGTCCTTTCGTTTATGTTTGTTTTCAGGAATAATGATATTTGTGGCATATTTGAGATGCTCGTGAATTATAATGTTATCTGCCGCCAATAAGTTGCATTGTTTCGTGGTTGGAACTGTACAAATATTTTTTTATAGAACTCGTATGTTCTGTATACTTCAGCTTTGACACATACAGTTTACAATGCTACTTTCTGAACATAGAAGCCTCCTACTGTGAGCAGTGGCTCTATCAAGTTAAGTAATAGAGTTCACTTATCGCACTCCACGCCACTCACCATCAGTGAGATGCCGTCACTGTTAATTGTTGAAGTTCATCTGCCCAACCATGATATAGCTATCGCTGCGTTACGTCCCACAAAATTTCATCTACATGAAAAATATTTAAGGTCTTAAATAATTTCATACGGAAATTCTACGATAAACAAAGGGACTTGTTTACATTTCAGTGCTGTAAATACTTTATTTACGGCACTAAAAACTTAGTCATTAATTGCCTTTCTCCACCTAGGTAAAAGAAATGCAACTTCCTTACTGTATAATATTATAGTTCTTAAGCTATAGAGCTCTAAAGCTGTCAGTAGAAAAACTAATTTAGTTAAAACTACATACATGTTTATTTTTTGCAAGAAAGAGTTGTCAATAGACATCGAATTTAAACCTTCATACATATGTAGGAGTATTTCGCTTGGTCGTACCTTTGATTGTAATCATTACTTCTTCCAAACTCGGTGCGACTCATTGGAAATTTCAAATATCCTTGCATGTTATTATACAACAGTTAGTGTATTTATTGTATTTGCGTAGTTAAACAGCACATTAACAATCAAAACATATTCTAGAATAGACCTTACTCTGGTTTTTAGAAAAATGTACCTTTGCTTACCTATATTATTTACGTTCAATAATTAGCAAGTCTGCACTTCCACCAAACTTTTTACGAGGTAAATTATGACTGTGGTCCCGTAAATTGGGTTTCCAAAAAACAAATTACAGAGAATGAGAAAGCGGGTATGTAATGGGCGTTAATAAATATTAAGAGTGACAGTTAAGTGGTGTGAGATATGTTTTGCAGAGTGGTGCGTGATAGCGGGTGGTGTGAAGAGGGGGTTTGAGGGGTAGGGTTAGGTATGCGTGACGTCACTGCGCGGTGATTGGTGCGTGGCTCGGGTTACGTCACTGGGCGGGCGAGATGCCGGGTCGATAATCGGGCGGGATGCCTAACTGTAAAGGGGCGTGCGAAGAGATGCGTTCCCCTACTTTTCGCCTCGTCGCTAGGGCAATCTAGCCTGATGACGGCCATGTGGTAAGGGAGGAACCTCCGAAATGAGTTTACAAATATTCTTGTTATATATGCGCATCGCGAGCCATAGTTACGTGCACGTTATTTTGTGCCATTCACAACCGTCCGTGATGTAGTGAAAATTTCGACATGAATTATGACCTCACGGAAACGTAATGTAACTTCAGTACTTCCCATTGGGGCATTCAAAATTTTTCTTCACGTTAATTTGTAACTTTACACATTACATAAACCAAATTTGTTAACGTCTGTGATGTATTTTTTTTCTACTGTATTGTGTCCTACATTTTGCTAATGCGTACGTAAGTTCATGTTAGAAGCTTTTTTTAGCCTCTAGAGTAAACATTTTGTGGCATAAAACTTGGCTGATGAGGTCTTTTGAGAACTTGTGATCATCTACATTGTAACCTAAATTATTTTTAATATAAACTAGCAGTGACTGCTTGTAATGCATGTAGAATGTCAGGAAATTTATTAGGCCTTGGTCTGCTGCACTTATTAAATAAAAAAAATGTATATACAAGCCCGTATTGCATTTAAATTCTTGATTATCATACTTGCGTTTCGGATCGTCTGTCTAATGGTTTTCAAACTAAGTTTTTCCTGCGGTTATTAGTTTATTGTATCCTGTAGAGAAATATAATGTAACGTTTTAAGTATATATGTGAGCATCATTCTGAAACTAATAACACTTCGATTTTTCAATTGGTAAGATAAATATCGAGGGTTAATGTAAAACGAATTCAACGTATTTTCGCATATTTAAGAGCCAGCTGTCTAAATATCTTAAAAATTATATTTAATACATTTGTATACGTATCCAGCTGCAGTAAAAACCTCGACGATGACCCGTTTAGGTAAAGCTAAATGGGCAATTCGTATAAAACCCCTTCTTGGTCCTGAGGGGTCGAATTTAAAAATAAATCCTGAAACTCTTTACTAGTATTTACGTAGACCTAGTACTTACCCTGATGTAAAAAACATATTTTGACGGTTTTACTAACTATCGATTATTTATCGGAAATATTTGTCATATCTTTTAACCCTTAAAGTGTCGAATTTCGAAAAATCGTGAAAACATTGTTTTTATTTTTAGGTGTTTTTTTTTTAGCAAGCAACATTCTTACGCAAAAATCTCGTCGATATCTAAAATTTCGATAGAACAGATATATGTATTTCACCCATTTTCACCCCTTCGGGGCCGAGTTTATAAAAATCCTTTAAAAAAATCACGTTTTGACTAATTACGTAAGCGTCATCAGAAATCATAGAACACTTCGATATCTGTACTGGTTCGATAGATATGGCGAAATAATATAAAATACATTTCACGTTTTTTCACCATTTTAGGGATATAGTTTTGAAAAATCTTGAAATTAGTGTTTAAAGCGTTTCCATACAGTAAAAAACATAATGGCACGTTGAGTACAAGCTACCTAGAAGATTCGTAAATACATTTCTCCACTTTTCACTCCTTGATGACGAATTTAAAAAAATCATAAAACTACATTTTTGGATATTTAAGTAATCGTCATCCCAAGTAAAAAAAAAATAACACACTATTTGTCTAAGGATTAAATAGTAATGGAGGGTTGCATTTACCGTCTTTTCATCCCCTTAATGGTCGAATTTAAATAAGTCACGATATTGCTTAGTACGCATTTGAAAGTGTGTCTCTTTAAGTGAGATTGATAATGATAATCCATCGGGTTCGAATTACGGTGACGATTTTTCGAAAACATGTTTCCATACTTTTTACCACCTAAGGGGTACAATTTCGAACAATTCCTTACACTCTAAATCTGAATTAGCGAATATTCACTGATTCACGCTAATGTATGGAGCAGTTCCAACAATTTGAATAAGTGAAAGTAGCTATTGTTTAATTTGTGAATATTCACTGATTACCTTTAAGATTGCCAACATCTCACAAGTGAATCAGTGAATATTCACAGGTTTTTCCAGTTGTTTTCAAAGAACAGTTTACACTTATTGAATCAGTGGAAAATTACTGGAAAATCTGTGGACATTTACTATTTAACTTGTGGAATGTTGGCACTCTTTATAGGAATCAGTGAATAGTCACCTATGTCACAGTGGTTTGTAATTGATTCAGTTTGTTGAAACTGCTCCATCCATCGGCGTGAATTAGTGAATATTTACTAATTCATATTTAGAGTGTAATGACTACGCTCTGAAGGGAACCCACACTCGAAGCTTCGCTTGTTTTAGGTCCAGCGTTTTACGCTGTGGTTTGACACATGTCAGTCAGTCGGTTTGTGTGTATGTGATATATATATATATATATATATATATATATATATATATATATATATATATATATATATAATAGCATTTCACATTGCTCTTGATTACACAGAAAAACAGAAACATCATTTTACTTTCACGTGAACTAAATTATAGATTGTACGTGCACAATAATCGGCTTAGTTCGAGCTGCGTGTTGCAATAAGACTGTAAGTTATATCTGTATGGCGTGATTGATACTAAATATGACTGGAATATAGTTAGGCAGAGAATGCAGGTAGATATTGACGCATCGCATTTTAATAAGGACTCTAAATTTTGGTGACAAGATTTTTGTACCAACTTGTTGCAATGACTTACATGCTGATTTGCAGCTCTGCTTCATAGTGATTAAGGTTCCTATCTACCTGTGCTTGAAACGTATTGTAGCGAGTTACAAGTCGTCATATTTGGAAGAAAACATCTCAACGCGCATTACGTTTATATATCTATGATAAGAAAACACATTTCAAACAATGTTTCGATCAGCTTAAAAATTAGGATCGCTTAGTGGGAACACGACTTTTAAGACTCTTAAAATTTCTAAAAACAGCTTTTTTAAACTTGCGTATCTGGGAACATTCCAACCGGATTCGAAAATTACAATAATAGAAATAAGCGCTGGAATTTGAACCATAAATATCGCAAATAAAATAATACGGTCACTGCTTGAAGTCCCATAGGAAAATGAATCATAGTAAAGCTCTGAGCGTCTGTTGCTGGGTTTGCGTGTAGAGGCGATAATACATTACATAGACCGACCGACGTCACTCTTAACGCTTCATCGGTTTAGTGCCTCACATACAGCAACACAGCCTATCTAGATAAGAACCTTGATGAGATGAGTTTAACTCTCACATGTCGTTGGGTTCTACCCGAAAATCACATACGTACAGTGTCTTTGTAAACTTACCGTTAATGACACAGTCAAATTAGCGACGCCTTTGCACATAGACACGCTGCCAATAAACATGAAGCACATCTGCAGATGTCGACGTAAGGCATTAAGTCAGGGACGGCCAACCCTAGGCCCGCGGGCCAAAAACTGGCCCGCCATGGTTTTTTGAATGGCCCATCAATAGCTGAATGATTTGCTATATTATTTAATAATTAAAAATTACTTAAACTGGAAATCAAAATAATAATTCTATTATAATTTCATATTTTGCAATGCTCATTTTCGAAATACAGTGTAGATAGAGCAGTGTTCGAACTTCAAGAGGATATAAGAATGTACGAATGTGTTATCTTCCGCAAAGGCGATCTATTTGTCTTGCGGCAATGCGTATCTATTTTTATGTGGTCAGGCAGGGTGGCAGGGTGGCAGGGAGGTGTGTGTATATGTCCGAGCAGGTGTACGGGCTCAAGTTCATGGCTGGAGGAGGGGTAGTTTACGATATCGTGTTGCAACTCGCAGTTGGATGACTACCTTGTCGCAGTTGTTTGTCAGTAAACTGTTGATACGTATCACACTCACGCGAGTCGATCCGCCAGTTTTTGTTTAAGTGCAGTGTGAAATGGCTCTAAGTAAGCATGAAGTAAAAAGGAAAAGTGATGAAGTCCGATCGTTCAATGAAGAATGGGAAGAAGAATTTATTTTTACTATTGGTAAGTCATCTAAACCAATATGTCTTAACTGTAATTTAACAGTCGCAGTGCCAGAGAAATACAACATTGAAAGGCATTTCAAACAGAACCACGCTACATTCAACACATCGTACGGTCGCGGCTCTGCATTAAGAATGGACTATATTTCGAAAAAAAAAAAAAAAAAAAAAAAAAAAGAGGGAGCTTAGTTGTCAGCAGAACTTGTTTGTTAAGAAATGTGGATCAATGAATAACATGCTCCGGCATCATATGAAATATCGCTTTTACTCGCGCGCAGGAAGAAACCTTTCGCAGGTGGTGAAGTAATTAAAGAAAGTCTTTCTATATTTGCCGAGCACACAGGAGACCCGAATATAAGTAAAATGGTGGGCAATATTTCTCTTTCTCGAAATACGGTAATGAGACGCATTGAAGAAATGGCAGATGATGTGTCGGGACAAATACGTTATTCAACTGCAAGTTCCAAGTATTTTTCACTTGCAATAGATGAGAGTTGTGATGTTACAGATAATGCTCTGTTTCTTGTGTTTGTGAGGTGCATAAACGACAATTTCGACGTATTTCAAGAACTTCTAGGGCTGTGTCAGCTATCAACAAATACAACTGGAAGGGATATTTTTGAAGCATTGAAGAATTGGATTGAAGAATGTGACACTAGCGGTAGGCCTAAGCTAGAGTGGTCTAAACTTGACAGTATTTGTACCGATGGTGCCTCATGTATGGTAGGGAAGAGAAATGGTTGCGTTTCATTACTCGAAGAGTATTTACAGCGAAAATTGTTTTCGTACCATTGTATTATTCATAAAGAAGCTTTGTGTGCGAAAGACATGGACTTTCATCATGTTATAAATCCGGTTGTGCGTTGTGTAAACATGATTCGATTGCGAGCACTTAACAGAAGGGAATTCAGGGAACTTTTCTAAGACGAAATACAAGAATATGGTGAACTG
>PNEQ01095069.1:49217-68976 GCA_003012365.1 Medauroidea extradentata
CTTTCTAAAGGGGAAGTTGTTTCACGTTTCTTCAAATTAAAAGACCAAATACTTTTATTTTTAGAAATGAAAAATGTTTTGCCTGAAGAGTGTAAACTGCTAAAAGACAGGGAGTGGCTTTGTGATTTAGCATTTTTAGTGGACATATTGAAATATTTGAATACTCTGAATACGAGATTGCAAGGTAAAGATTCTTTATATCCACTCATGTTTAATGAAGTGAATAGTTTTATGTTCAAGTTGAAATTGTTTTGCAACAACTTAGAGCAGAGCATCCTTGGCCATTTTCCAACTATTAAACAAGAAGTAAGTAAATACAGTGATTTTACTCTTAATCACTTAAAATACAAATCAGCTGTCCAATCTTTGCACGAGTCATTTGAAAAACGGTTTTCTTCTTTTGAATATGAGAGATGTAACATTGATTTGTTTATAAATCACTTTCTTGTTTCAGAGTTTGAATTAAATAAGTATAGTCCTCCAGTACAAATGGAAATTCTATAAATTCAAAACCATTCGGGGCTCTGCTCTAAGTTTAAAGAACTTTGTGAGTCACCGACCACTCCAAGCTTAATTCAGTTCTGGAAATATGTTCCTAAAGAACAGTTTCCCAACCTTCACGATTTTTCTTTAAGGTACATTTGTAGATTTGGCTCAACATATATCTGTGAACAAACATTTTCTTCCATGAATGCAATAAACAAAAACAAATTTCGTTCAAACATAACAGACAAACACTTTGCCGATATGCTCATTTTAAGTACGTCGAATATAGCACCCAAAATTGATACATTGATGAGTGGAAAGCAGGTTCAAAAATCCCATTAGAATCCTTCGAAATCATTGTTTCTTAAAAATAGCATGCACATGTGCAAGTTAATATTGTAAATCTGAACTCAATGTTATCGATTTCTGAACATCATATATTTTTTAAACAATATTTTATAAAATGTAATGAGTATTATGTGTGTTTACTATTGTAAATCTGAACTTAATGTGTTTACAATTTGTGTGTGAGCATTATTGTCATTTTCCTGTCGTTGTTCGTGTTTAAACTATAAAATGATAGTTTCGTTTAGTAATAATATACAGTTTATAAAACAAGTGTTGGTTTTACATCATTTTTGAGCACATGGCAGAAAGTTAATGTGATATGGTGGCCCGTGACATGATTTGGGCCAAAATTTTGCCCATAGCTTCAAAAAAGTTGGCCGCCCCTGCATTAAGTTCTAACAAGTCTGTGGGAAACGTTTTTTCTCCGAAATTTTGGGTCCATTCTTATTAAATATGTCTTAGCCAAATATACTACCTGAGTTCAGTTTAGGGTAAAGAAAACAATTTTTTGCAGACAATAACCGCGTTGCACATCTTTAGAGAACGCTATCCGTTACCGAGGTCGCTGAAGAGTTTTTGCACCATGTGGACGTGGTTCGAAATCTATAAGTCACGGACATGCCTGGGGTTTTATCGCGAAATTGAATTGGTACGTTGTATAATCGTCCAACCGCTTGGCTCTGGTTAGAGCTCCTGTCCGGTTGACCAATGGTCTTGGGTTCGATTCCCGTTTGGGAAAGAAAACGTACAGTTACGTCTCCGGGTTCAGGACTGATCGTGGACATCTCGTCCCCATCCTGTGGAAGGCAGTGGTGAACTACCACGCCTCAGGTGTCTCTCTGATGTCCAAACCAGTCCGCTCGCAGGAAACTCATTATTATTATTATTATTATTATTATTATTTAATGGGTCCTATTATCACCCTCACTTTCTTAGGCGAGAAAAAAAAACCTGATAAATGCATGCCTTTAAATACTTCCGCGCTACAGCCTATGTTTTTAGTTTCATATGACCTGTAGACAATGCGTATTTTCATACCATACTTTCTCTTGGGCCTGAACAAAGGAGCAATAAGCACCTTAAAAAAAATTTTTTTTGATGAGTGAAATGTATACAATCAACTGTTCTGTGAACTTTCACTGAAGATATTTCAAGGGCCCCCCCCCCCCTTATTTTTCTTTCACCAGTTAGTTACACTTTTTTTCTTCCCAGAGTTCAGTGTTGAGTAGTAGTTTAATTTCTCGTACTTCCTAGCAATGGTTTGTAATAATACTGTATTGGATAACTTAGCTGCGGCTTTGTATTGCGTTAGAAATTATTCTCATCCTTGGGCAATAAATAAATAGGGAAGTAGTAACCGCGGAAGCTACCAAAGAAACTACTGCAGTTAATGGAACTGTGCAGGTCTGTGGTATCGCAGTTGATGTTGTCTCCCTGCCCGAAGGATTTTGCGTTCTAAATCGAAAAAGACTTTCCTAAAAAAATATCTATGATAAAATTAAATACCTTTAGAGAACAAATTCTGTTTTGCACCTATAAATTGTGCGTTGGAGCAGAGAATGTTGTTACACGCATTCCAATCTAGTCGTGCGTATGTATGCTGATATTCGTGCGGAAAACAACAACTGTTTTGTGTGGAAAACCCTTGAACTTTTATCTTTGTGTTTGTGCTGGTCTAAATTTACGTGCTTATCCTGTGAGTCGCGTTATCGGGGTTGGCTGTCTACCGTAGAAGAACTTTATGTACACGAAACGCGCGTGTTATTCGTGACCGTGTGTTTGCAGCGGTTACTAGTGCAGCAAGTCCTAGTTTTACGTCAAACAGCTCTGCGTCGTTTCGGGTTAATGTCGCTGATTCAGAATAACGTCGTTTTTGCGCTATCTTGTTAATCCATTCTTGCGCGCAGGAGTTGACATTCATGTGTTAAAAAAATAAAAAATAAAAAAAAAAGTTTGGCTGTAGGCTGTGGGCGGTTGGTCTGACTCAACTTATGTCGTTTCAATTTGTGTCGCTGTTTTCCGGAACTTAACACCTGACGTAAATCTAGAACTTACCGATTTTCAAAAATTCAAAGAGTCTAGTTTCGATTGTTTAGGCATTTTCCTGAGGAACTGGGTTAAGAGCGCCGCCTACCGTGCGCTTCAAATGTGCTGTTGTCTATTCGTACACGTGTTTTACAAAACTATTCCACATGCGCCCGTTCTGCCAGTGTACAAAAAGAAAACACATTTCGGACAACGGTGGATTGTCATTGTTTGTACACCATGAATATCTCCAACATTGCTAAAAAACGGCGGGTTCTGACTACCATACTTCAACATGTACTGAGCGGATGCATGTGAAACTCGAATAGAAACGTGTGCACTGAACTTTACTACAAACATTTTACCATATAATTATGTTCTCGTTGCTTAAAGTCCCCATAAAAAAAAATTGGTAAGTGAGAATCTTACACGCTAGTTCAGCGCTTGGCTCGTGGCTTCAAGATCGCCGTTACAGCCCCCGACACTTCCGTGCCTCAAACGTACAGGTGGGCAGCACCGTCAAGTCTTTAGTTATGAACACGTGTGTAGTGACGTCACTTGAGATCCGCATACGAGTCATGTTTACATTTACTTAATACCAGGGAAATTTTAACACACGAATATTAGTGGTACGTATTTGTTCATCTCAAAGCCCTAGTCATGACATGTCCTGAGCGTATACGCCGTAACAGAAGCTCGATAATAGTGCTGTATAGTTCAAACATTTTTCTTCAGGCGGTTTCGTAGACAAAATCGATGAAACGCCAAGAGTACTGTTGACCTGCTTATATCACGCAGTTTTACACGCGAAAGCCACTTAACTTTCATTTTGGTTTAAGTGGTGATCGTATAATTTTATTTGTGAGAAACATGAAGTCCAACGCAGGTTGCTAGTGTTTTTGGAATCCAGTTGGTATTTTCCCATATAAAGCAGTATCAAAAGGCGTTTCTTACAGGTTTTTTTTCATAGACCTGAAAACCATATTTCTTATAAGTTAAGTGCGCGTTAAGAAGTTTTGTCAGAAATAGTGTAATTGCAACATGTTGAAACACGTTTTAAGCGCAGGTTATATTGAGGACGTTGGAGGATAACGTGCTGTTGAAATAAGCTTCTTCCGCGTGTTTAATCCCATCTGCGGGACCCTATGAACTCTGTATGAGTGTGTGTTACGTCTGGGAGTTTTAACCCATCGTAATAGGCGCGGAAGTCCGATATAAACGTACGTCCATTACGCAAGTATATAATGAAATCTTGGATCGGTACTTCATTCAGAGTATATATGCTTTGTATCTTTATTCACTATACACGGTACACAGACATGACGTTATTTTCCTCATGAAGTTGTTAGTGCGTGCCAAGTATCATTGTATGTTATCGTGGACTTGCAATTGACGCGCATTTACATTTTCTCTCGTGGTTTTTATGTTTTCACAACATTATTGGCAGCTATGTGTGGAGAAACCGAAAGGGGAAAAGAGTTGTTATAATTGTTATAATATTGCCTTTATCGTAGTAAAATAAAATTCAGGTTTTAACTTCTGCTGGTTAAAAAACATTTTGTTGTGTTCCAGAGTGAGCTTTGGGATGATAACTTTTTTTAAGTGACTAGGCCTTGCTAAAATTATAGTTTTTAGTATGTTGAGATTAAATTGGTCTTGCTGTACACGTCACACACCACGGATAGAAACCCAAGTGTTGTAATAAACTCATTAGACAGTGGGCCTGAATGCCGGCTAATTAGCATGCGTTGCGTTGGTGTGCTCGAGTCAGGGGCCAGCCTTGTCTGTAGCGGAATCCAGATAAACCCGCTCCCCCACAACAGAGTGGCAGTTCCTCCGGGTGCCGAGGGGAAACTGAGCAGCAATTAGGAGAGGTCTGCTAAGGGGCAGCCGGCTGTAATTAATTCCTATGCCCTTCCTCTCCTGTTTCAACCCCGGGCCCGAGTCGGCTTGCGTCCAGAAACTCCCTCCTAATTGATAACCGAGAGCGAGCGCTAACCAGCCTGCCCCATCGTTCATGGCTCAACAAATCACGGGGCTGGTTTTTTGGACTTCGCGAACGGCCGTTTGCAACTGGATCGTGTAGAATTGTTCACAAAGGGCCGGGGTGGGGAAGGGGGTGAACGAACGGTTCGAGTTGAATCGACTGCGGTTACGTTTAACGACTGGGTTGCACAGTTCCCTCCCTCCCCCTCCCTTTTATCCTGCTCGCGATGTATTCATGCAGGCCGCTAGAATGTGCTGGTACACCGACATATTTTGCGGGTTGCTGTTGGAAAACCGGCCACGTTTGATGGAATGGAAAAGTGGCGGGGGTGAAAGAGGGGAGGGTGTTTGTAGGGTCTCTGCTAGCGGGCAGTAAACAACCTCCAAGCCATTATGGCGCCATTAATAATTTCTGAGCCACTATTCCAGTAGTGCATATTTAAACGTGGTACGCCCTAGCTCTGTCATCTGTGGGGTTCATGATGTGGTTAAATATGCAGCGCTGCTCCTGTTATTGTTGTTGTAGACTGTTTCGAAAATAAACGACACTGTGGGAAATCTGGCACGGGCTTACATGTGCGCACTGACAGCCCGACATAAAGTAGGAACATTTTCAGTTATACGTGTTAAGTATGAATAGGCAACCGTAGCTGACAATAGTATTCCTGGTGCTATTTCCTGGTCGCCCAGTTTAGAGCGAGAAGTTCGGTTCCATCCCGCTTTCCAAAATATCTGTTGCATTTTGGTTATCTACGCAGTTGTATTGTGAGAGAGTTTTACTGTTAGAGATTTACGGTTTAGAACAAACTATACAGCTCTTTTTCTGAGCTTTTGACTGATTGTTTGGTACTTGAATTAATCTTGTATATCGTATTACATGTCAAATTCCTTCCTCGCCTCGACCTCTGCACCTGTCCACCTTTAAATATTGCATATGGCTAACATAGATAACGTGTTTAGCGCATTATAAAGGCAGAGGAGTAGTATTGTTGATTTGTCCATAATATTAATTGAATATAAAAGTAGTCATTTAAGTTTGCGACTTTTTAGCCACAAACAAGAAGCTATTTAGAATGATTATTTCACCGGGTATTTGTGAAAAATTACACTAATTCGTTTGACATTGTCGTGTTCGGAATAATTAAAATTTGCAAGAAAGAAACGCAGATATGTTCAAAACAACTAGTTGTTGCATTTAAGTTTTGAGGATATTAGGAAAGCGAAATTTACTGAGCAAGGATTCTATTTCCTTTTATTTTAATGCTTTATCGTTTCTGATATGCGATGTGGATGAATTTAATAATAAGAGTATTTCTCCTGCGGTTTCTTAACGCGGGACATGAATGCCTGAAATATTCAAATAATTTTTGTTAGGCTTAATTGAGAATCACATCAAGTCGTGAATCCTAAAAGGAAATTTCCCTACTTGGAATCCCCAATCCGATGTCATTGATCTTACTAGTAAGGTGCCCGCCTTTAACTTCGGTCTATAAAACAAATATTTATGAGGATGATATGTTGTTAACGTGTAGCAAGAGTTCAGAAAATATGTATATTAGCCATGAAGGTTAACCAGTAAGTAAGACGGTGACACCGGAATAAATCCGAAATAATCGTTCTTTGCATGTTAAAAGTTATTATGGCTGTAATTCAGCTCGTGCCTTTTTATCTTATTGGGCAGGCTTGTTTGCGTTCCTATAAGCAGTACATATACTGGAATACTACGCATTAGCTGACTTACTGTAAGTTTGCCAAAATTACTCATTAAAAGTGTGTTGTAGATAAATAAACGCTGAAAACATAAATTTATTTCTACGCTTGTTTCGAAGTCAATGTGGATAAAATACTCAATGGCAATCCTAGATAGTAGTATTTGCCAACTTTATGAGTAAATATTTATCCAGAATTATTAATTCGTTACGCGTGATCTCTTGCGCCGCAATTAAACGCACGAGGTTCCTACGTCAGAGATTGTGCCTCAGAAGTTCGTAACACTGGAAACAGTTTTGTTTAAAACGGTGTCTAATACTATTGTCTAGGATTGCCATTGTTTAATTTTCGCAAATTGGCTTCAAGAACCGACAGTTATAGAGTAATGCCTTTAGCGTTGAATTATGTACCACGCCCTCTTAATTACCACTAAAGTTGTTGAAAATCAATCATAAATCTCAGTTGTCTATAAAAACGCAAAATGTAGGGTACTAGCAATTGAAATCAATAAATTAGGTAAATTTCACCATTTTAAAATAAAAATTAAGTTTTTTATTCCAAAACCTGATCGAAAACCCTTATTTTCTTTTTCTGCTTACCAAATTTATTAATTAATTTTTTAAACGCCACTTGTTGGAATTCATTAATGAGTTGATTTGAAATTTAAAGGAAAGATGGGGATTTTGTTTGAATTGTGAGTTATTGAGGGATTTCCGTGGAAATTCTTGAAATTTGGTTAATGCGTTGGATTCTGCCTATATACTCTACGTGTGTACCTGACTCCGCGTACGAGAATAGTCCGTCCAATAAACATTACGTGTTTTAACCCCACCCCTACTTTCCGAGAATATATAGTATAGTAGTAGTAGTAGTAGTAGGGGTAGTAGTAGTTGTTGGTGTAGTGATAGAATTTTCTGTTGTAAATAATGTGAAACAAACCTTTTACACGCAACATATCTTAATGTCGTAGAACATATTTTTCCGACACCAAGGTAGCAGGTTACATGGATTCACTCACGTTGTATTTTTTTTAGTTTGGTTTTTTTCTTGTCACTATAGAAATTAATTCCTAAAATCTTGAAAATTCTGGTAGCATTAACCTGGGTTACATTATAATTTATATGTTATTTATTTCTCTGATATCACTTCGAGGATTTCTAGATTTTGACGTTAGTTGATTAAGAATAAACAAAATAACTTTCACTGTCCTTGCTAATTGTTAATGTTTAAGTGTCTTTTTTTCGCAGTTGACCGGACGATGTTTTCAGTAATTAAAATTCCGCCCCTCAAATCTCGCTTTCATTTTATACAGACTCTAAGAATCCATGAACAGTTTCGTGCTCTGTGAAAGTAATTATTTAAGTTACCTGCAATGCAATTAAGCAGATGGTTTGCATTTCTAGGCGATGCAGTTCACAATATTAAAATTTTTCTTTTGCAGTTCCTAGCTGAGTAAATGTAAGACATTTTTTTAGACATCTTAATACTTATTCCCGCCAAGCCGAAGATTTGTATGATACACTGGTATCTTCACTCGGAGCAGATAAAATTGTTTTCGTGGTGGTGTATAAATGAACTTCGGAGTTTCAAACGATTGCTTCTTCCCAACCGTATAAATAAAAGTGAAAATGTATTGACCTGAAATAAGACGCTAACTCAAGTTTTCGCAACACGCAATTTCTTCTCACACTGTAAGACATCATTTGTAAATTTACCACACTACTGTGTAGGAGTATTAAGATTGTAGGTATTGTAAAAATGTTCCTCACACATCAGTGGTAGGTTTACTATATAATTTCAGAAAACAGTCAGATATGTACTAATGTTACAAGACTTGCATAATAAAAATTCTCTAATATAGCTTTATTTACAATCTGTGAAGCATGGTAAGTGTCCAGTACCGTGTATGGGTTAAAAAACTTCAATTTCTGTTTGGGAAATTATTTTACAGTGCACGCTTTAACAAGTCAGCTGTTGTATACCGTTGCGACATCTTTGTGGCCAGCGCAGTTTGACTGGAAGGTAGCGGTGGCAACCCATACTCTATACAAGCGCTCGCAGTACTGAATGGGAATGTAAAGTGCAACAGTTTTGGAGAGTTCATCGACAAAGATTACTTTTTCTGATGCTACGCTAACAGTTCAACAACAGAACGAACTTCATACTTCCTAACCACTTCTCGCCGTAATGACAAGTCGTTTTTACCTGCATCGTTTTAGTAACGTAAAATATTTCAGTACATATTGTTATTAAATACCTATTAAACATGCAATTTTTAATTAATTGTTTAGTTCCCAAATTGTGTCAACTACAGATACGATGTTGAAACGTGATGTGTATGTTTAAAAATTATGATGGTTCAGACGCTGGGTTTCAGCTGAAAGATACCCGTGTAGCATCCTGTTTCTGGCATTCATGTCGACCAGCAGAGTACTGATTGGTTTCTCTCACCTCGCAGGGGCGAGAGTATCTCAGTAAGTAAAAATAATATGAAAATCTCGTCAATCGTCCGTGAAATTAACAGCATTGCCAAACGGCGACCACAACACCGCACCGAATGGAAGGCTTAGTTTGGTGTAAAACTGTCACGTGATGGCGCCATTATGGTGGTATGGCTGTTGACGACCTCCTGTTATAAACCTAAAAGAAATCTATAGCGTGCGTGGTACGAGCGCCTAGCGTGTCATGTCCGGCTGGTTAAAATACACAACTGTGTTGCGGGTGGAGTACTAAGATACTGCAGGCGCTCACGGATGGGAAGCCCAGTAATTATAATTGGTTCGGGTTCATTTTCTTTTAGCTCTGTTTTAGGTAGTATAATGAACACGTTTTGCATATCTGCTAGTAGTTAACATGCATAATGCAGGACTCGAGTGTCGTAAACACGCTGACTACCGGTATAACGTTTTAGACAGAGCCTTTATTAGAACGTTTTTCTCTGTAACGTATCTGCGAAATGAGGGTTGGAAAATTAATACAGCTGCAGTGTTGTGTAATTGTTGCCGTGAGACTGTTTGAAATTCACGCGAATTAAAAAAAAATGCAACTGCGCAGAATATAAGTGGCTTAACGTTGTTGAAGTAATGTAATTTATAATTTTCGACGGCGAGTAGGGAAATTGAAATCTGAATTATATGAAGGGAATCGTACATATTTTCTTGGAAGTTGATTGATGCAGAGAAATCATAATGTGGCATAAATTATGCGAGCTAGGCGCTTTCGAATAGAGTGAAGTTCGCTGATGCATTTGTGGTCCGAACTGAAGTTTACAAGACGAAGAAAAAATGTCTGGCAGCGTTTCATGGCTGTGGTGAGTAGATCACGCGATGCGTTTGGATCTAAGCCAGTATTTTTTACTTAGAATAATGCAGATCGACCCCGTCATGCCAGAAAAGTGAGTAGAAATATAAGACTTAACTCCTCCTCTCCCGTCTTCGTGCACGCCAGCCGACATATGTTGACAGCGCTCACCGCATTCTGAAGATGCGAGGTCTTGAAGGTCGTCATCCATTGTAGTTTTTAGCCCGCCTGCTAGCTCTCTCAGTAAACTTGGCCTTAGAATTTGTTTCTCTCCGTCCACCGTTAACCCATATTTTTCTTTTCCCCCCTTTTTATGTACTCTTTCTCCACCCCTTCGCAAATCTCTCTTTAGTCTTGTTTGAAGCAATTCATCACAAACGTTTTCAAGCAATCTACAGTATTAGACCCGTTTACTAAGGATGTTTTGCGATTTTTTTTATACAACGCCTGATCACCATAGCTCTCCCCTAACATCGTAGATTAGTTTTCAAGTAGAATAAATTGGTATTTTGTCGTCTTTGGGTGTGCATAGCGCGCCTAATTTCACTCTACCATGTACCAGTTTTGTGTCCAAGTTTCGAAAACAGTAGGCCCCGTACTTTTAAACAGCCATGTTTATTCACCTTTGTTTTGGCTTATAAAGGACAACGTGTAACACTGCGATTTTTATGTAGTGTGAAAACGTGGTAATTTTAAACCGGATTCTGACGTCATCCACGTGTAAAGACGTGTAACTTTCACATTATCTGGCACCAGACTGGACTCCAAGCTACTATGTAATCATATGACTTCTGCTGTTGGCTGGCAGTTAGTGTGGTGCGCCTGAATAATTTTATAATCAATTATATTAGGGACAGGAAAATTTCGCGTATTCAGTGACCTGCATGTTAGACTCAACTATCCTATGCGTACTCAAGCCCCGATTATTTGACCATTAGCTGCTACTCATTGGAACAGCAGACAAGGAACGAATAGACTGGGCTTGAGTATGCATAGTTCAATGGATTCTAGCCTGCAGGTAATTGAATTCGCGAAATTTTCGTTTTCCTAAAAGGTCTATTGTAATATACCTACTACTCTGTCATGCGGGCACACACAGGGACAGTGTGTGTTTGAGTGCGTATAGGGTCATTGCATTCTAGTATGTCGCCAAATAATGACGCGAAATTTATACACGTCGCTATGACCACGTGACCGTCTAGTGTGTTCAAAATGTAACGTTTCAACGGCTTAAGTAATGCGTGGATATATATCATCAAAACTGTTCCATTTTTCTTCTGGCCTTGTCAAATATCGCACTGCCTCCGCTGGCTTTTAATAACGAATTCCAGTTGGACGTAGATAAATAGCTCTTTTAGAGGTGACAAATGGCGTCCTCGTCCGTTGCACGCATTTCCGGCTGCGAAGTCACCTTTGCGTATAATGTACGTGGCTGACGTCACTAGACGAGGTTATTCTGTACGATGTTATCGTGGTGGTATAACAGCTAACTGCGAGGTTAGTTAAGGCCTTTTGAAGCTCCTGTTCAATCTTGTTTTCTCTCGAAGTGTCGCCTCTTATTATGGAAATTCTCTTAAGAATGTTACAATTTATCTCTGATTGTAGCCATGTTTTTGTTAAGATGGAGGACAATTTTACATAATTATAGCTAAATTTTAATTTCTGATTGTAACACATTTACTTCAGAATTCCCTAAGACAAAATAAAACCGCATATCCATACAGTTATAACTATGAGATGATGGTTTATCGCGGTAAAACTTGACCGATTGCTGGGTTTCAACGCACGTTCAGCTTACCAGAAGATTACTGGCTTTCGCTTTTATGTGGAGCTGTTGTCCTGTTTGACTGAGCCAATAATAATCCCGCTATTGTGATATTTGAAGCCTTTTATTCGTCTGCAGGCAGCTACGTTGTGTCAGACGTACATCACCCAATCATATGTGTTGTAATAAACTACAGCTATTACAAGGGTATGTTTGCACAAAACGTTTTCGCGATATTCCACCATCTCTAATTATAACGCATTATATATGTAAGCACACTTTTTGTTAAATGTAAATAATTATAATTAAAAACCTAATGACTCCTTGAGGCGGTTGTTAATTTGGATCATATTTCAGCTATTGAGGGAGACAAGCAAGGGATTGATAATGACGACAATAGCACGCCCATAAAGCGTGTATCGTCGCCAAGAGCAAGGCACAACCGGCGTATAGGCATACTGTCGGTGTTGCACGGACACGAAAAATACTGTATAAAAGTCGGATGCAACATCCACAACAAACAATTCTACGATTAAAGGTCAGCCACGCTACCGGCACAACCACTTACCGCCATCTTGGTTGCGCGGCTGACTTCCAGGTTGGCACACTAGCGCCACCAGCCACAAGCTCTGCAGGGCTGCCAACTGCACAGCAGCAGAGGCGGGAGACTGAAAATCCCACGTTGGAAATAAAGAGTTTTAACTCAGTCCGAAAATGTACAATACTGTCTATGCCGAACAACTATCAAGTCACTAAATATATACACAAAATTTACAAGTTCAAACAGTAGGTGTCGGTGACTTTCCTGAGTAGGCCTTCAGGTGACGCTATATATTTATTGGGCGTGACCACTCGGCGAAATACAATCCGTGCTTCTGCCCTAATATTTATTTTGTATTTTGTGTCTGTAAATTATATTTTCATACACATGTCTGTAGAGCTTAAAAATTGTATTTATACCATGGGTAATTTGTTTGAAAGTACAATTCTGTTATTTTCTAAACTGTGTATGGCTTTCGTGCGCGCGAGCATGTTATATATATATATATATATATATATATATATATATATATATATATATATATATATATATATATATGGGATGCGTTTAATCGAACACGTTCTGCAATGGACATGAGCGACTGCTTGAAACTAGTGTGTGTGTGACAATCAAATATTAAGTGTGGTTCGCAGACTTTCGCGGCTGTTGTCTACGAGATGTTGACTTACGTGTTATAGCAACGTCACTGTTTTCCTCTGTCCGATGTTTCTAAAGACATTACCACAACTTACATCTTCAGGGTAACAATAAATCAATATCGGATTATGAGAGTAGCTGGAATGAGGAAGCCACGGAAAACGGGAGATCCCCGTGAAAACCCTCTGACAAGTGGCGTTGTCCGGCACGACTCCCACATACTGTCCGCGCGCCAACTTCCTGAGTCCCTGGCGTGTATGCATTTTTCTTCGTGAACGTCATGTACGCTACAGTAACACAGTATCAAACACGTCCTAACTTACAACGTTACTACGGCTAGCATGTGCGTCGCATGCTATTGGCCCTCGTTGTGTTATTTACATATTTACGGGGAAAAAACATATACTTGCCAGGGACTCAGAGCTGGCGCGCGAACTGTACATAAACACGGATAACGACTCAGCCAGGAATTGAACCCGGATCGCTTTGATGGGAGGCGAGGGCTCTAACCACTGCGGTGTTCAGGGTAATTTCGCAGCTGTACCTGTCGACTTCACCCATAACGTGGGGGCTACAGTGTCGTCCAGAAGGCCAGGAAATTAAACGACAATCACACTGCTACAATCCATAAGTCAAAATGTCAAACTTTAGTAATTCCCATATTTACATAGTCACTTGAAAACACAGATTATACTTTTAAATCAGCACAGCTTTGTAGATAATAGTTAATACTTCTTAGTTTATGTTTATTTTTTCATGTCTTTGTAGTAATTTTTACTACAGCCAAACTTCGGATCAGCATATTGCATTTTTTTTACCCGCAGCATTTTCTCGCAGTAGTAAACTTCCAGAATACTTTTCGGATTTTCAGGTACTCGTGTCGTTAAACTCGTTCAGAGAAATTAGTTCTTAGTTATTAATTTTTCGTTATATTTACCTGTTACATTAAGTTAAAAAAAAGTCTCTTTTGCATGAAAAGTAATACATCGTAGCAAACCGCCGAATTTTTTTTCCACAAATAAATTACTGCTTTTAAACTTGGACCTACGTGTTATTATACTAGTAGTTGCGGAAATGTTATCTTTAATTTCTGTTCTGCACTGGTTTTTGTCTGCAACAGTTTATCAGTTAAATGTCAAGATAAAGAATTTAGGAAAAAAAAAGCCATTCGTAACTACTATTGTGTGTTTCGTATGGCCATTGTGGGAACATGAAGCGATCATGGAACAGATGATCTACAAAAGGCAGTTATAATACGTAACCTGCTGGGTTTAGGTAGATGTTTATTCGTCACGTGACTAGATTTTCTTTATCACCAGGTTTTGTCTAACAGTCTACAAGTAATTCAGATTATCGTGACTTACTGAACGTTTAGAAACTCTACTCTGGTTATTGTGTGAACGTCTAAAACTGGAATTTTGCCGTGCCCTTGCTAACCTCGCGACTTATTAAAACCGCCTTTAGGCTACTCGTCAGGAGCCGAACGTTTTCGAGTTTTCGATAGTTTTACGAGGTTCGACGTTTTATAGAATCTGCGACAAGTTTTCTTTTCCTTGTCTAAATAATCACGGTGTACTTTTTTTTGTGTGTTTTAACATGATATTTTTGTACGTAATTTTGCCGTTAATATGTCTTCAAACATACTTCATGATGACAAGTACTGTACCTTTAAAGTTAACTGTTTAAAGACATGTGTAGTGTTTGTGGCTAAGAATGTGTGCCTTATCGCTATGTTGTGAATTAAAATACCTGGTAAGCCTGGAGCGGTGCTTTATAGTGTTGTCAGCTTTGGTTAATTTAGCTTGTTGATCTTGCCGCTGGTTTAATTTTTCCGCTTAATAAGGGGATAGTGGCAATCAAACAAGGTATTTAAAATAAACAAACATTATTTAAGTTTTGTAAAGTGTATTCAGCCTGTTTACTGAAGGGTTTTCAGTGTTAATTTTTGGGGCATGTTCGTAGCATTGCCATATTCAGTTTTATGAGGATAATGGCTTAACAGCATGGGCATAGGCCTAGAATGCGCCATTTTGTAAATGAAGGATATAAAACATATATTACACTAAATTATAATATGACTGTGTTATTGTGCTGCTTAGATACTTGAAATTATGGTTTTTGCTTGTCATACATGAGGTACATTTTTGCTCAAGAGAAAAAAAAACAACGTATTGTGGATAATTGTGAAGGTATGGGCAATTTTCACTCTGTATCACGCGTTATTAAAATTGGTCGTTACTGTTAAATTGTGCGCTAAAGATACCTCAGCAACTGGACTAATTGCAATACCGTAAGCGGTCATGATTTTTGATACAGAAAAAGGGGGGGGGGGAGAACCTTTAATGAATTTTTTTTTACACATATGGTGTACCCCTGAGTTAAAAAATATGTTTTTGATAAAATCCCAAATAATGCATGTCCACGTGGAATTACGTTATATTTACTACTGTTGTTACTCGTAGAAAAAATGTATTGAGTAACCCAAGTCACCTCTTATGGTACTAAATATATTAAAAAGAAACAACGAATAATATATTCGTGACAGAAAAGTACGAACTATACTGCTGCAGGCCAAATAGGACGGAAGTGATTACCTACGCCATTTCAGACAGCGCACGTGAACCATCCTTGGTCAACCTGTAATGCAGGTCGTTAAATGCGATGCGATGACTGCTGACCGTTACGTCCTCCTCTGAAGGAACCATGTTATTACCGAAGAACGACCAGCTGTGTCCCTCCATTGCGATTGTCGTGCCTCTTGCATAGTGGATGAGCTAACCCTCTCTCTCTCTTTGTTCAATATTCCTCATTCTCTATTTGTGGTCAACTGGGGTGACTCACGACCATTGTTGCCGGTATCATGAGCTTCCCAGATAATTTTCTGCACTTACGGTAATGAATATTTAGTGCTAGCGGGAAGGAAGTTTAAATAATTCACTACATAGTACTAGTATTAACCCATTTTTAAATTTTTAATTCTATTGATGGCGAAGATATTGTTTCTTCAATCGCGTTCGGCGTAAGGAAATTAAACGTCCTAACTTATGTTGGTGATTCCTCTTGAAGACATAAGAAGACCTATGCATTGCATTTCTGATTAATTTTAAATGTAATTGAGGACTTTGACCTGCAAAGTAATAATTCTTAAATTTTCCCGCCTCATGAAAAGTTTTCTTTTTTTCTAAGCGCCTAGAATGTACCGTTTATAGGAAAAAATGCTTACAACTGTTATTGTGTACAGTGCCTTGTATATTCGCAAAACACGCTACTCCCGCTGAAAATCGGTTTGAATTTGCACCTGGCTGTCAGAAAAATGAACATTATGATACTATGTCGCAAAATCCGGGAAAAAATACGTTGGGGGGCACCCGGTAAATTTGACACCACTTTTTAAAATGTTGCGATTTTTTAGAGGAGATAAATCCATGAATTTTATAAACAACCCGAAAAAGAGGATAAAAAAGAGAGGGAGATAAGTTAAGCGAAGTTCATACTATATGCTGAGGAGTCCTTTTGAAATGTTACGGCGGTTTTTTTTTTTTAATTCGGATGAGAAGAGTAGTAGCCTAGTGGTAAGAACAATTCGGAAATCAGCGAATCTTTGTTGGTAACGAAAAATAACTAGAATACATTCGCAACACGTATAAAATGTATTTCAGTTACATATCGCCACGGGTAATGTCGCGAGAGCGGTTTTTTTTAATGGTTTGGTACGGTTATCCTAGGTAAGCTCCGAATTATGCATGTAGTATAGTGGCGTGTGACGAGCACTAAAAGACAAGTTGCTATTTTCTCAGTACTGTACGTGTTTTCTCACAACTGTACATTCTCAGTATTGGGAGCAGGAACCAGTAACCACCGTGGAAGCAGGTCTAACTGAACCAGGGACGGATCAAGCTCTGGATCCTGAAGGCGGCTATGCCTTAAAACATTGCTATGTCTACCCTAAGCGAAAAACTGAGGATTCGGGGCCCTCTTTTGGAAAAGTTTGGATTTGTAAGGTAAACAATTGTGATATTAAAGGATTTTCTAAACTTAAAAATAGTAATGTACGCTACCCTTTAATAAATGTTAATACTTTTTCAAGGATAAATAATATCTATGAAGTGAAATCATTTGTGTTAATATAAATTAGGTACATTTTTAAGCTTCTGCTTCAATGTTGTTGCAACAAAATAATTGTGTTGCTAATGTTGTGTTAAATTTTATTAAGCTCTACGAAAAGTATCAAGTAATCTTTTCAATATTTTACTTCGCACTTATTTGGGTTTATGTTTTTGGAGCAGTCTCGAGAGGGTTATGGTCCCTATGACTGGATCTGCCTCCTGAACTGAACGTTATACGGACCTCCCACGAGCTACCAGCGAGGCATATGTTACGCACGTGGTGTGATGTCCGCTGTTACAGCTACGTCTGAAATGCTGGCGAGTAGACGAGGAAGAAGACACGTACAGTTGAGAAAAACACAGCGTACAGCACGCGCCATGTAAGTTGGCGGGTAACGAGCTGGAATGTGTGGCATGGATAATTGACATAGGTAGATTTCATTCCGGTATTTATAGGTTACTAGGTGTTTTAGCAGCGGTCAGCTGCTTGAATTCCTTGAATGTGCCCTTCACTCTGTAGCTGCCACTTGCCATCTAAGCTGGCGCGCAGTGTACGTTGCAACGCCTTCACCACACGTGACTTTTGTAGTTAGTAATTCCAGCTTTTTTTCGCAGAACACGTGGAGCGAGTGGACGTTTATGGTGTGCGGGGAAAGACTTGAGGGTCTATCTAATGGCTTGTTCCCGAGTTTTTTTTTCCAGACTGGTGCCAATAACTCAAAAATTTGTAACCAAAAGTTATGAAGAAATTTGAGTCAATGTGCAATCACACGATGCACAATACTGTGGACGTGTTTTTTTTTAAATAATGTACCATTCGCCAGCAAAAAAATAATTTCCTTCATTTTTGCTTATTTTCACGACGAAAAACGTGGTACTTTGGGTAATGAAATCTAAAAAACCGTTCAGTATAATTCTACAAAAAAATTCAGCTACAAATTATAACATATAAGTGTCAAAACTGTGCAGCGAAATTTTGATATGAGTATTTGGTAGCAATAAAAAAAATATTTTCGAAATCACTGCAAAACTCCGTAACAAGGCCTTAACATATTTTCACAGGCTTGTGTATTGAAAAATGTGTAATTTTATAACTGTACAAAACACTGTCCAACTCTTATACATTACATTAACAGTATTTCCCCACAAATGAAATATTTTTCGGTTTCGTAGTTATCGTACAAACGTATATAAAAGTAGCGATTTGACTGTTTCCGCTTCTTACCCAGAATAATCACTATTCAAATTATACTAATACTGTTTTGTGGATAGTAAATGTTGTAACATAAAGAATGCCATATTTATCGTTTCACGTAAAAACTATTCTGAAAAGATAAAATTACTTAAGAGACTTGTAAAAGTTTAGGTACGTTCAATATTGTTTTAAAATACAAATAATTGTTACGTGAAAGTACGAAGGTGTCGTCATTCTATAGTTTAATACATATTTTACTTTCACTATAAATTATTTTAGTTATACCTTCTGAATAGCTTTTACTTTGAGTAAGTAGCGGAAATAGTCAAATCGCTACTTTGACACATGCGCTTGAACGAAAACTGTGTAATCGAAAAATATTTTATTTGTGGGATATTGCTAGTAATGAAATGTGTAATTGTTGGTTAGTGTTCGGTACAATTATGAAATTACGAATTCTTATGTGTACAGCACCCATAACTGGGCAGTCTTTTTGTCCACCCATTACCGCTTCACTAGAATGGTGTGAATGTTAGTGTAGGACCTTGATTCGAGGCTGGCGTTCAACGCGTTTGGTGAAGTGAAGGTGTTCAGTTTATTGACGACAGACTTCTTGCCTGTGCGCCGAGTCTGACAAGTCAAACGCCGCGCCGCCTCAGTCTATGTTGACATTACACGGAGGAGGGTCCACAGCCTGTTTGCTGCTGTAGGCAAACAAGAACTTTGGATGCCTGATAAACGTTTATGTTTACACGTTCAGATTATCTGCCGTCGAAGAACAGTACAGTACAGCAGCATTCTCGTTTACTTACTTCACTTATACAGCATTTAGAAAGTAATGTTTTTACAGTTTAAGATTTGTTATTAATGCGTTCTAAAGTTTTGTACTTGACGTGTGTACACAGTCAAGATAACTAATGTCGGCCAGCCGTGTTGAGTATAGAATTAAAATCAGCTACCCATAATTGGAGATGATGGTTAATCGCGGGAAAATTTTACTGTTTGCTGAATTTCAACACACGTTCAGCTTGCCAGAAGATACCGGCTTTAGCTTGTACTTGGAGCTTACTCTATTTGATTGAGCCAATAAGAATCCTGAAATTGTAATATTTGATGCCCGATATTGGTCTGCGGTCAGGTACGTTGTGTCAGAAGTATATCACCGAATCATGTATGTTGCAAGAAAAACTACAGCATTTGCATGGATATGTTAGCGTAAACCATTTTCGCGATATACCATCATCTCGACCTGTTGAACGTATTGTTTGTAGATCTGCCCGAGAGTAATGACTTGCCAAACTTTGGATTTATTTGCGTTTATGTGCACACATTTCATATTTCTAAAGTTAAGTTTCGCCGAGCTTTCATTTTACATGTTCCGATTATTACATGACAAACGTTTTCACTTATTGAATTGATGTGTTTGTTACGTGATAACTTTTGTGACGGTCCTATTTTATTGATACTTTTATATATAAAATAATGTAGTTTAGGTTAATTGTGATGATTAATTGTAATGAAGGGGCCTCTATTGTCATATGTAACATATTGTCATCCATTTTAACTTCAGTATTGATTGTGAGGGGTCTGTGGGACCCTATGATAGGCCAGTATAAAACACTATAAAATATGACTATTAG
>PNEQ01095070.1:0-17773 GCA_003012365.1 Medauroidea extradentata
AAAAAAAAAAAAAAAAAAAAAAAAAAAACACTAATTAAGACAAAAAGAAATTGAAAATTACAGTATGATAAGAGGCCAAGTTAAGTGCTACGTGCCAGTGCACGTCACAGTACACAAAATATTATCGAGTACAAAGAAATTCATTCTTCTTAAAAATTAAATAATTTCTAGTTACAAACGCTGCTTTTTTATATTTACTTTTATGTTAAATTTTTACAATAATTACAAACTAATTTCAATAAGATATTTAATATCACGTTCCACAATCTAACCGAAGTTATTTGTCTTAACACTGTAAGATTATAAAACGTGCCCAATGCAAGCTGACAGCCACTTGGAAAGCAAGAGTACCTAGCCAGAATGTTGCGGGAGGAAATAATGGCACAACTTAATTCGTTCTGAAATGACGGAATGTAAAAAAAAATATTGAAAGGTTTGTTGCAAGTTGAATGTGTATCCTTTTGTCATTGTATTTTTTGAAAATCTGCACAAAATTTTCTCACATGACCATGGTTAATTTTTGCATCAGTCAAGATACTGAAAGTCAAGTACAGCTGTGAGGAAAATAGTTTTTTTTTTATGATCCTGGGAATCGGTTTATAATGCACTTTATGTTTCGAAACTTATCTTATTACAAGTATAAATGTAACATAACGTCATAATTTTACAATAAATTTATATAATATATTTAAAATTAATTTAAAAAATATATTACATTGTGGGTATTTGAAATTAGGAAAGCTGTAACAGAAAGATCAATACGCTGATAACTCAGTCATCACCATATTAAATGCTTTATTGTAAGAAAATATACATAGTGGTTAGTAAAATGTTTTCTACGAGTCTTTGCATTTTTTATGCGGCACTTTTTTTTCCAGACACAAAATGTTATGTCGTGCATATGACCAACCGAGCCAAAAGTAAACAGTTGTTGCACTATAGATTTTCATGTTAAAGTCTATGTAAAAAAAATTATTATATGATAGTTTTTCAGATTTGTAACCCAGTGTTGACAAAAAGAATATTGTATGTTATAAGGGAATATTTTATGAATTTGGTTCATTTCTTAGTTGACATTACGCAACAGGTTATAAATTATTTTAATATAAAACTAACTATTCATATATGAGAAAATAATTTATTACAGAACCTTTAGGTAGAGTTGACAATTTTTGTGAATTTATGGAATTTATTACTTATATAATATTATATTTATTTTCCCGGTATCATTACTATTACCATTGTTGCAAACACTAATCAGAATGCAGACTACACATCCCTTTATTAACAAAAATTTTTATTTTATTGTTCATTAGCGCAATGTAATGTATCACTGGCATAGTTAGAGAGTAAATGTGACATTTTCGAACGAGCCGGATGTGACTGTATCACCGATTTTATAACTTTTTATAAGGCGCCATCCTATTTATAGTAAAGGGGTTTTTGCCACAATTGTTCCGTTTAAACTAAACTGCGAATGGGACAGATAGTGAAGCGGTCCGCATCGAGGTTAGCTAGTAAATGTTGGTGCCTCAAGACAAACTTATCTGCTTCTTGAAGACGCCATTCCAGAAAGTACTACTTCTCCTTGTACTAACAACACTAAATATGTTGGTCTATTGACGCGGTGTATAGCTTCGCGATTTATAAGACAGTTCGACTTTCTTTGCTTGGAATCTCAGATGTTGGAATGAGACTCAGCTCTAGCTACCGGATTTTTCTCTCTTATTAGATTATTTCACATAATATGTTATAAAAATTAAGTTAGTGACACAATAAAGTTTACCATTTTTACATAGGAAAACTCAGTTCGCAACATAAAATACTTCAACTATCTTAGTTATACAGAGTAATTCCTGACCGTAAAAGCAAAATATTACTAATATTTTCTTCACTACGTGTAAACTTTACAACACATTCTAAAGACATATTGTAAGGATGGATGTTCATTCAAATAAGATATTTACAGCCTATTACTTACGTCACATCACTAACTACACACTGAAAATGGTATTCAGCTGAACTAGTTTTGTTGAAACTTTATGAATCAATTTAAAATGTCTTCTTGAAATTAATTTAGATGTTGCACGTTTTATTTTATATCCGATAATCTGTAAGGTTTTCCTATTTATCACTTTTTTCCAGTTTGTAAACCTGTGCCACAGTTTTGTTAATTATGTGGGAAAGCCCTACAGTTATTTACTAAGTTTTTTATTTAACAAATTTCCAACTATTTCTGTTTTGCACACATTGCAAGCTTGACGCACAAAAATGTCTATGATATAAATGTCATTGAACTGTATACCTTGTAGGCCCTAAATCTAATACACTTTTTTGGTCTCTACTTTATCATAGCATATTTATTCGTATTCTACTTCTCCTAATGGTAGTAGCATTAATATTTAACAATCGTCAACAGTGTGTAGACCTATAGTTGTTGCTCTAATCATCACAGCACTAATAAATAGAGGTACATAAATTTCGCAGATACATTCCAAGTCAGGTTGAACGCCAATTATGTATACTTCATTGTCATGTCTGTGACTTGCTGGTGGCTGTTACTAAACGTGTTTGACTACTGCAAGCCAGTAGTAAATAAGGAAATAAGGCAAAGGGCTACCGTTTGCTACCTGCTTGTACGGTTATAAGCCAATATATAATCGATTGCGGCCAGTGGGTGTATAGGACTGACAAGTCTAGGCTGCTGCCAGATGAATCCGCGAAATTGACGTACCTCTACTAATAAATAAAGTTAAATCAGTAACAGTCTCAACGCTTATATTTCGTGTAAATTTTCATTTAAAGCAAATTTTCAACATCCAGAAGACAAAAAGAATATTACTAACTATGTAAAACAATTTGACTTGCTTTGACCAAGTTTTGAACTCACGGCAGCTAAAAAGTTTGCTAATAACGCTGCGGTTTTGACCACTTGCCTATTACATCACATGCAAGTGAGGTTATTATTAGCGACGGGGAACTACTATGCTATTATAGACGCACATATTAGTGGCAGCTGGCAGAAGGGCCGAGAAAACGGGAGATCCATAAGAAAAGTAACCGAACTGTGGCATCGTACAGGCACGATTATCACATGTGAAAATCAGGTTGACTGCCAGTGTAGTCGAACCCGGATTACTATATTGATCATAATTTTTAAAAGAACAGTGAGTGAAGTCGCGGCTGGGCAGCTGGTATAAATTATAACATATTTCGGACGTCTACAACACAAAGAACTACACAACATCCTAGCTGCCGAACTGTATGGTATAGATAAGCCGTTCACTGAACTTGAAAGTGAATTTCAGTACCTTAGCATAGTGTTTAGTAGTCAAACTGTCACGGAGAAGACCGAACCTTGGTAGAGGGACGAATCATTCCTGATCCTGGTCAATATTGTGGACAGAGAAATTAATTATTTATATTTAAAAAAAATCACCTGCAGGGCTGACAAGTCGGGTTGTTTCAGTACGCTCAAAACACATATATTTACTCAAATGTTTATGCTCAAACTTTTAAGTTGTTAGTAGTTTAATTGTATTTGTTAAAATCAGTATAAATATAAAATTATATAAAACATACGTCTTGCTATATTGTGTTTCTTTATTTGAATTTTATATTTTTATGCATATGCACTAATATGTACGGGGTACAAATTATATTTTGTAACCCACTATCAAATTTTAGTGGGTACATTGTACCCCTGTACCTCCCTGTTCCTACGCCACTGTTTCAGATCGTTTTACGCAATAATGGTATGCCGCAGGCTATGACAAGAAAAATAGTAGTTTGTTTAACTAGCTCTTATTGCTCAAGTATCCAGACAGAATTATCGCGTGTTTTGACAGAACATACAAATTACATTTAGGTACCAATTACAGCTTCTACCACAAGTTTAAAAACACCGTTATATTAAACTAACAAAACTTTTTGGCTTTGTAATTAATCCTATGGGACCTGATTATTAATTTCACATTGACAACTGTTTGAAATTTCACTTGGTCAGAGTACAATTTGTAAAAACAAAATCGAAAATAGGACAGTTTGTTTAAAAGTTATCCTTTTTTTTTTTTTTTCGTTTTTAAAATAACATTAATTTTTTTACACCTTAATGAATTTTTCGGAGATGTAAAAAAATAAAACAATGGATATTATTTATCCACATTTTTGGGCAGAAACCATAAAAAGAAAATTATAACCACAGAATAACTCTCTAGTTTTATTTTACAAAAATAAGCATAATATTATACTAGTATTTAAATGTTATTTTAAGAAAGGGGAAAAAAAAAAAGGATAACTTTTAAACAAACTGTCCTATTTAATTTTTTTTTTTTTTACAAATTAAACTCTGAACATAGCCTAAAGCAGTTATCCATGTGTCTTAATAATCAGGTCACGTAGGATTAATTATAAGGCCAAAACCTTTTGTTAGTTTAACAATATAATGGTGTCCTTGAACTTTTGGTAGAAGCTGTAGATATTTTAAATATCACGATATTATAGAATAATATTTTGTCAACGTTGGTTTAATTGCTTGTATTACGGAGTTTGAGAAATTTTCACGTTTATGCAATTTGAATATTGGAATATAAATGTTTGAAATTTCACTTGTTCACTAACACGTCGTTGTCAAACGTTATGCTACAAGTAGACAGAAATATTTAACAAGTTGTGCGTTCATACATTACAGATGACAGTTATTAAATATGGGATTGCATACAGTAACGTAGGGAACAGCAACATAAAACGTTTTAATAACTTTACACTTCATATAATATGCTTACACTACATAATATATATTAATAATCAATACGTTAATCACTTGTCAGTCAGAGCTGTCTATGAAGGTATTACCTACAGAACAAGAAAATATGAGGAAATATTATCCTTGCATCACGTTCTTCTGACAACGACGCTGTGACAACATTTATTTCACGTGAACCGTGGCTGTCAAGTGAGCTTTGATGGTAACAATCTACGTTAGGACCCATGGACGGAACCACGTGTGCAGTCGTTTCGCACGGGAGAATGACAACTGTTTCTGTCAAACGGGGTGAAAGTGTCCGTTTGTGACTACCTGGACCAACAACTCCCAACATTATTATGTAATCAGGGGACTTATTCTGAGTTCCGTGGTTACGAAGTGATAGTCGGTATGAAGCAACTGTGCCGCGGCCTACTGAAAAAGTAGTTTCCCTTCCAGTCCACAAAATCCGTATTCAGAGTTTTAGTCGGTACGAGGGCCAGCGCGTTCGGGTATCTTCGGCCCTAATGACTTTTTCAAGCAGCGTGCCAAGATGGCGGGCACTGCAACATTCAGGTGTATATGACAGTTTTTCTTAATTTTAGGACTTTTCGTGAACTAATGCAAGTGTTAAATAATAGATAATATTAATGTTGATAACTTAAAAAAAAAATTCCTCAGCTCAAACAAGTCATAATACATAATTAAACATTTTCTGTTTAAACACTGAAGCGTTCTTCTCGTATTTTTTTTTTGGAGAATTTTTCGTCGTGTAGCGGTAGCGGAGTGGTCTAGCGCGCGTGTTCGTTTTTAGCTGTAGTAGGATTTGTGGTTCAAATCTCGATCGATTCTTTACTTTTTTTCCAAGTTGTTTTATATTATGTGTTATAGTCGTGTACGTGATTTATACTTTTATAATAAATTGTTTATTTCATTTAAAATTGTTGTTTCACTTAAATTACTGTTATTATACAACCTGACAGAATGGAGAGGATTTCTAACAAACATAAATATTTTTAGCACATAATAATTATAAAACCTGTAAAAAAAGCATCCTAGATTGTATATTTTTTCATTGAGTTGACTAAATGTTCAAAGCTTAGTCTACAGTATCTATTTACGAAGATGTGCATTTTCAGTTTTTTTTTTTAATTGTGGGCAAATAACTGTAATTACGTCCTAACTTCAGACATGTGCAAGTGTTTCCAATAGGCTCTATTCATGGGAGAAAAAAATATGTTGCCTATGTGTGTTTATTATTATTTTTTTCTTTTACGTAACGTATGCGTTTCTATACCATTCGTCCGATTGCGATTAAATTTTGGTGGGTTACGCGTGCACCCGCGAAGGTTACTGACAGAAAATTTTACATATCATGGAGGTAAGAATAGAATAATATGTTATTATAAAAGAAAGGGAGGGGAGTGGTGAAACAGAGCAAGCAGAACGAGGGATACAAAAATTTTGCGTAACACTTTTAAGTGTTTCTAAAACGGTCATCAACGATCATTAACACAATGTTGTCATATCGTTTAGAATTTTCCAAAATTTAAAACCACGTGAATGAAGTCGCGAGCAAAAAAAAAAAAAAACATGGATGGGTATGTAGGCCAATGTGTGTGTATGTGTGTGTGTGCACGCACGTGTAAAAGCAATGTTATAACTACATGGTTAAGTTTTTAACAAAGAAGTTAATTATCTACACATGTAAACTATAATTTTAAAAAGTAATAAAAAAATCATGGAGTGACCGGGACTTGAACCACGAATCCAAAAATCAATTTAGCGGGCCAACTAACACCGCAACCAACTGAGCCAAACTCGCATGCCTTGTAAATGCTTTCAAATAATTAAAATTATAGATTTAATGATTATCACATATATAAGCGTCTTTTGTTTTCCAGTTATTAATAATTTAATCTCATTACGTGTATTTGCTAAAGGATCGTTTTGTTCAACATTTTCTCACATTGCTAGATATCTCGTAGAAGAAACTTGTCCCAAAAGTACACAAATAAGAAGACAATAAGTTAGTTGTGGATATTATGGTAGTTACGGTAACTTATTATTTCCATTTAATTAAGCCGAGCCATTGATATAGAAACATTTCCTTTCCATGTATAAGCATAGCAGATATAACTACGTCGCCTTATACCCGCCATTGCGAGTTACCGATGAAATTCAGCCTTTCCAACTGCTCGTAAGCATTTGGTAAGTTCCTACCGGACTCGTGACGTCAAACGACCCCCGTTTTAAACTTAGAATACCAAACAGTCGTTTGGAACAGACTATCGCTCAGTAACAATTTTTTTTCGTAGGAAACAGAAATTCAGAATAAGCCCCCAGGATCAAGTTTACCGCTTGATGTTAGATATTTAGTGTCTGAAATACTTGTTCTATGGTTGTTTCTGAAGGTTTTTATTGTAAATAATCAGTACAGTGATGGTGTTACACATTTTGTTCGTGCTTAACTGATGTGAAGTTAAGTCACAATGGATCAGCAGTGGACTGCCAAAAGGGATAGAAGTATCCCGGTAAAACCCACTGGGTCACTCCAATGTTCGGCCATTGTTCTATACGTAAAGATGTAAGCGAGTAAGTCAGACCATAACGTCACCGCGACTGCCAGTTAAATATTATTGTATTGGTACAATATACATTACTTTCAGCTCGTAGTATGATAATGAGAATACGAGTACATTGAATATTAATATTTTGTTACCATACAGGGAACAGTTTTTATCTGGTTATTGAAAAATTTGTGCACTTTCATAACTTTGTTACTGTGTTATACGAATATATTTTCTATCTTCATGTTTGAGTAATATAAATGTACATGTGTCACTTTTGCATTTACTAAATGATTTGTGCGCCGCACTGGTTCAGCCAATATACAGTGTCTGGTCGCTTGAGGAAGGTATGAACGGGCGATGCTCCAATCCTACAACACAACCAGTGCCCAGCACAGTTAGAGCGCACCGCTATTCGTTGTTATGCAGGTTGCCTAGATGCCAGGCTCCCGCTTACACACAGCCAATGATTGCCGAAGTGGACTTTGATTATTTCAGTGGCCCAATTTTTGTGTCCATGACTGTACATATATCAAATTACAGTACCTGTCAAAATTAACTGTTATTCTCATAACTACATACAGTAGACTGCACCTAAAACATGTAGTATGTAAATCTAAATTAGCCAAAATCAAACAAAATAAATAACATGTTTGTAACAAGTTTTAAAACATGTAGCATACTAGTAATGCCCACACTAAAATAGCAATTCCAGGGATGGAGGTATCATCAAATGCTACCTATTTTTTTCCTTTAGTAATCTGTGTGTTAGGGGTCTACAAATTTGGCCTGAAAAAACGCTAAGCTCCAGGAAAAATGGGTTTTGTAGTGCTTAGCCCTTTCAATTATACGAGAACTTGTGTTGAATTGAGCTCCAATTTTAAGAGAGTTTCGCTAGCATTGGCAGTTGCGCAAACTGACTTTCTTAATCGGTACTCTTCGTCAAGGGTGCTCACATGGATCATTGCGCAAGTTGCGCATTTAGAATTTTTGGGGGGATTTTTTTTTCGAGAATAAAATGTTTAATCATAAACGAAAAAAGTTTTCATGACTGTACAAGTGCTATCTTGGTATTACTGTACCTACAAAGTAGGCTAGTATAAACCACAGCAGTTGTATTTGTTTACAATTGATTTTACGAAATAGTAGCCTAAATATCTCTCCAGTACTGAAGTGTAACACGTAGTAAATTTGTTTGAGTTTTTTTTTTGGGGGGTGGGCACCCCTGCTTTCCGTGCATTATTCACTTTGGGACCTGCTTCCCCAGCTGCATAAGAAGTACCCACTACGTACTACCAGAGTAATTACTGTATGATACAACTTAGCCAGAGACAATTCTAAAGACCAGTAGGGACCAATAGAAGAGATTTTGATAAAGTCCTACTGTATGTGACTATAGTTTAGTTTACATTTCTGGATTTTTTTTTATACCAACCAATGCTCCCTGAAAGCTACCTGTATCTTACAATATGTACAAAAGACAGAAGCACAAGTATTTATGTTTTGGTACTTGACAGATACACACAAAAACATAGGACAACACATACGTAATCGCTGAAGCACATATTGCGACGTTTCGCTGCTTAGAGCAGCTTCCTCTGGCGAAGAGACATGACTGACTTACAATATTTATTTTTGTTTGTATCTTTGGGTATCATTAGTCATATGTAGTCCAGTTAACTTGATATGGCTACAACATTTATCAAGACACTCGATAAATCACACAAGATATCAAGATTGAATTTGTGAAACAATTTATTTTAATTTTTTGTTTTTGTTAGTCACTGCAAGAATGACATATACTGTACATCAAAGGCACGTACACCTCTTTATCAACTATGGGATAAGAAAGGAAGCCACAAGGATGTAATTAACCACCACAAAAATACAATATAAGGTCTATTTATAATGTGTGCACAATACATTATGCAGCTAGTACACAAATAGAATGAAAAATTTTTTCTCGGAACATTGCCTAGTTCTATAAATTTCAAAGAATTTGTTACATGTTTGATTAAAAGTTTATTTTAAAAAATCTATAAAGACACAGAAGAAACAGGCTTTGGAGCTGCTATCTGCTACAATAAAACAACTGCAAATTTAACCTACAACACTGCTATTTTACAGGAGGTTCACTTTAAACTGAGCACTTCCCAACACTTGTAGTAACAAAAAAAAAAGTATTTATTGGGACTTATAGAAGTATAAAGTTTTGAGAGTTGTGAAATGTTTACACTAGTTTTTAGTTACATGGAAGTTTTTGTACTTAAACTAGTAACGATTGAGACATAATTATTCACACAAAATTGTAAGTAGTGCTCAGTTTACTCTGAACAGCCTATAACATCACTGTTAGTGCCTTTAACATCACGTTCTTTCAATGACAATGTATGGCACTTCAACTTGTTAAATTAAACTCAGTCTCTTACGGAAACTTTTAACTTTTGTTACACAACAGGATCAGTTTTATTTACTATTGCCTGTATGCAATTTAAACTGCTTACATCAAATGAACTTATCTTCTTAAATCTAGTGGGAATGTATCCTTTTATTATTACGTACCTTGCAAATACCATCTTGGTGATGGAGTATGCAAAGACAAAACATAGGGGAAAAAAAATGTGTGTACAGGAAATTTTTCATCATGGAGGGAGTGTAAACAGCGCACAATCACAATACAGATATTTTAAGAACTGAAATTACAATACACAATTGCTTTGTACAAAACCTTTTAGCATCTAAATTTATCAAAACACTTCACACAGGCCAGCTATTAAATGTGCGTGTAAAAGCAGTTTTAATACCTACATACTTTATTAATTTATATACTTTGTCTAATAAACCACTGTCAAATATCTTGTAGACTATTAATCCAATTGCAAATTTTTCAAACGGGATAACATTTTTTACATAAACATTTTAGATAAGCTTTCAAACAGTACACTGATTTTGCAATTTCACTAACATGGTAGGTAGTTGTGATCATAGGCAATGCAATATTAGATGGTACTACAGGAGTACAACACAAATTATTGCACACAAAGAGGCGTACACGTACATGAATCTTGAAACAAAAATCTGTCTGAAAATACACTTGCAGATAAAATAAAATTGTGCCTGCGAAGCACAGTGGTAACAATTCATGACCTCTGCACTTGTTTATGCTATTTAAAAAATACATTTATACTCAGTCACATTGAAAGACACCACCAACAAAGTTACAGCATAGTAGCAAAAATTTACGAAAAACATTAGGATTTCATTAGTGGCCTTTAAAAATTCACGTGCATTTCTGGAAAAAAATCAATTTTCCATTATGACCATATACAATATGTACTAAAAATTGTGCACTCCCACCAGTAACATTCACATATACAGTTATAATCCAATTCCAATCGGCTCTGTTAACTCCACAACATTTATCAATTTACAGTACACTTATTAGAAGTTCGTGATTAAATGCTATACTCTATAGCAAAACATTAACATATTCACAATTTTACAAACTCATTGCTTATACTACGCAGTACATTCATTTAATAATTTTCTTGGGTTTTAGAATTTAAGAATTTTTTATGTACTGCTCTGCTCTAAAAATTTTACCAACTTGTGTGGTAAAATGAAGTCACCGCACACACACACACTCTCTCTCTCTCTCTACAAACATCAAGCCTTGTGTTAGGACAGGTGGAACTTTTCTGCTGGGTTGAATTTATTTATTTTTGGAACAAATATACCTACATCTTGATATAGGTGGTTCATGATAAAATGAGCACTTTTAAAATCTTACTCTATTTTCCTTTTCAGATTAGTATTTACAGTGTAATAACATTTTTAATATTAACAAAGTAACCTATGTAACAGTTAAATGTTAACATCTGAAGTCCCAGTACAAAATATTTTTTTAAATTATTATCCCAGATGCAGTGGTCTATCAAAAATGCTCACATTTTCACAAACCACCCCTAGCATAATGTTTGGGACAGATATCAAGGTCATTAGATATTTCTGTGTGTTTTTTTTTTTTTTGCAGTATCTGACACCCAAATTTGTAATGGACTATAGGTGGTTCGTGATTAAGTCAGGACTTTTGAAGACAATCTTGTTTTAGTTAATAATTTTATAAAATTATTTATTGTAATCTCAAGCATTAACTGTTGACTACAGTACAATCTAAGTACATACTTTGATCAATATGTAAACATTTTTGTTTCGATTAACAAGTGACTGGAAAATGTAATTTTACTGAAAGGAAAAAAAAATTAACAAGGGTTTCAAAAGTGCTCAATTAATCCTGAATGACCTATAGGAGTTCACAACACATGTCCAGTTACAAAATGTTGAAACGACAAAAATGCATCTGCTGCAAGGGTTATTCTGTCAAAAACAAAAGACTCTACATGAAATTCCTTTTAAAAATGTCAACTTTTGAAACAGTACTTGGTACGTTTCTAAAGACTTGAGAACATTAAACTATTTAACTGGCTAATTCCAAATTATTTTCTGTTTATTAAGTTATTTTACTCTTTTAAAAAATGCATAACATAGGATTCAAATTTTGTTAGAAATAGCAGCAGGTATCAAATACCTGTGGATTTGCATGTATAACATAATTAAAAACATCATGAGCTACAACCTAGAGGAATAACAAAATAAAGATCACTGGTTCTCAGCATAGCATGATGGTATACAGTACAACCACTTACACATTCTGCAATATTATACACACACACATATATATTACATTAGAAAATAAATGGTTAACACCATGAAAAAAAACATTTTTGACTTATTTAATATAGTTGAACTCACTACAGATAGTAGCTTATGTTAGGTTAAAAAAAAAAGGACCTTGAACATACTTGTAAAGACCACTAACCCCAGGGCCGTTGACAGATTTCCAGGCCCCGATTTACACGTCCGGGATGCCATAACATTCCGAATCTACTCCACCCTCTTTTAACTTACATTTTCATTATGCTTGACTGCTCAACACCTAACATAATTAATTACCGAGATAATTTTTTTTTGTTTACATAAAGATATAAACAAATAAATGTTTAAAAAATTTGATGGCCACAGGGCCCCTATACATTTGCCCCATACTGCTGGCCCTATTTTGGCAGCCCTGACGAACATTAAAAGTTTTGCCAGTAAACACAATAATCATTGGTCCTAAATTCTACTGAACATTTACTGTATGCATTTTTAATTTGATGTGTATGCATTTAAATACTACTAAAAGTTTGCAGAACATAATTGTGTGTAGGTATGTATTCTATGAAAGCCACAATCTAATACTGAACCCCTCGTTCCCCACCATGTCATTCTATGGCAGTGTCAACCTTGATTTTTGTATGTCATGCTACCATGAGCAGGCTGATTTTCTCTGAGATATCCAGCTACCCTCTTCCTTACATCCTGCCTCTTCTCCAACCTCATGTCACCTTATCCATGATACAAGCTAACTGGCTAATATGTTCGTCTCTGGCCATACCTTCCACATACATCTCATGCATTATGAAGCCCAGCAAGGCTGGAAACACAAAGTGAATTTACTTCAAACCAATTTTATACAAAAGCTACAATTAAAACTACTACTGCTATGCTGTCACCCTCACAGCACAGTATTAGGAAAATAAAATATTTTATGCTACCTAAATATACCAACTTTAAAGAAATAATGTAACCGACACATTCATGTACTTTACAACAAGAAATATTCTGCTTTCCAGAAGCGCATAAATTATGAAGTCACACCAATTTCGACAGTTCAGTAAATTTTCAAATAACCAAGCAGAAACACAAACAAATATTTTTAGAGTTCTCATATTCACCATTAAATAGTAATTTATCAGAAAGTACTGTGTAACTCAAGTGAAGTGCACCCGTAGCTCTGACAATTATTTCATTTCAGAAACTACCATAAATCAGTCAGTATGTGGGTCAACTCTATCTTTTTCCTAGTTGCTTTAGGTTCTCCCCATTTGCAGTCAATACATCTCTAAGTGTGTCGCTTGCTGTTTTTTGTACGGACCACTAGTTGTCGCAACAAATGCATGCCAATTTAACAAAGGTCATGGTTACAAAATAATTTACATTAGTTAGTCTAAAAACAATACAAGTAGAAATTAACAACAGATTAATTACAGTGGTGCACCATATTTATGTACCACATCACAACTAAAATCAGTAAAGCTCACAGTAAAAAGGGTGCCTACTTTTCCAAAATCTTATTGGTGAAATGTGAAATTCCTTGCCGGTTTTTTTCCTAAACTTGCTTTTGTGAACAAGTACACACCACGCAACCATCCCGCACCATCCTCACCCCCCCCCCCCCTTTTAAAACATTGCCTGTGTTAATAACCTGTAGATAAATGTTTTGATGAACAAACCTAGAGTGAAAACAAGTCTGCAAGAGTCTATACTGTACGTACTTACGAATACGTATTTACTGGATTGTAGGCCGACACTGAATGTAAGCTGACCCCTAACTTTCTAAACTTTGAAGAAAAATGAAAGAAAAACCCATCAATTATAAGTTGAATCTTGAAGGTCTCGCACACGGGAGGATAATGATAATGATGGCCCTTTAACCTCTTAGGTATTTAGAGCCGATGATAATTTTTCTTCCTGCCTGCCGGACAGACACAATTCAATGGAAGAGCTCGACACAAAGTAGGTAAAGAAGTGGGCGTGCAAGACATGTCATGCGAGGAATGCTGGCTTGGTGCAGCCCAGCGCTGTAGTTCGACACGACACTCGGCATGTCCTGGAGCAATGTACCTACTACAGCAGGTAGACTTTTTTTCTTAATAATGTGCGGGTGGTAGATAAGTAATTACAGAATTAGGTCTTTATTGGAACTGTGAATTTATCATGTGAATGAGCTGGAACAGAAAAATTACGTTAGTATATTAGATTAGATGTTTGCTCTGTATATTTTACGACTTTTTAAACTCTACTGTAAAACGTATTTTCTTCGTTTTGAAACTCAACAATCACGTATTATGTAAATACATAGGTACAAGCAGCAAATACAGAGGTAGCGGTACCATAGCGGACTGGCAGCATGCGTGTACCGCAGGACGCCGGCAACTACACTGCCACATCTGTAAAGCTCAAGCCTATAGGGCAGCCGGCGCCGGCGGGGTGGCATCACCTGTTGGCTGGAAGTGATATTGCTACAGATCACACTTCGTCTAGCAATAACTGCACGTTTTTAAGAATTAAGTTTCATGTTTATGTCTGTATTGGTATTGATGAAAGTGTACTGCCTGTTTTATAAACATATTTATTCATATTTGATCAAAAACTGTATGCAAAATGGTTAAGCCCAATCGTAAGCCATGTCTGGATTTTTGACGGTCCAAAACTGTGTATATATGTGTGTGTGTATATACATACATATATATATATATATAAAAGATTGGCGAGTAAATATGGTAATTTATGTAAAGACATACACAATCGAACACTGTTATTTTAGAAAGTTTTTTGTATATCGCTTTGTTCCTCAGCTCACTGATATTGTTGGATAGACAATGTAACAGGGGCATAGTAACAATTACCGTAATTTTAGGGAAAGGCTGATGAGGGCATGTTAAGGAAAAACATTAATGGTTTTTACTAGTACCAAACTATTTTGCTACAAAAAATACTCTCCTTGTTAAATCTGGTCTTTAAAATCTAAGTCAAAACAAACTTGCTAGAACTTAATATTTATAAGTTAACAATTATCACTGCAGATTTCTATTCCTTTTCCCAGCAACTTATGAAGAAAAGAAACCAGACATTCCCCTTGACCTCTTCTGCCCACAGCACTACACTACACCTTTCAGTGCATTGACTAAATGTAAAACCAATATTTCATACAGTAGAACCCTCTTATGATGTTCCCACTTGTAACGTTTTCCTGGCTATAATGCTACCATCATTTGGTCCCTAGAACTGATTTGTAATAGAAAATTACCCTGTTATAATGTTTTCCCATTTATAGTGTAAACATTTTTTCAGTCCCTTGAGAAACATTATAACAGAATTCTACTGTATTTGTATAAAAAAATTTTAGACATTAATTTCTGGTTTCGGTTTCCTTTGGCAACGAAACCTTCCAGAGCAAGTTGTAATATTTTTGTGACATACAAATAATGAAAACTTTCATAAGTACACAAATTATTTAGATCACACTTAAATAGGCTATCAAGAGCTATTTTGAAACATTTATATAATTGCATAGGATGTGTTTACTAAATCTGTAAAACGTTTAAATTGTCAACATGGTGACATTTGCTATGGGAACGACAAACCATACGTGCTGTACAGTGTATTAGTTCAGAAGTCAACAATCATAATATTTACTGCACACTTTTTTAAGTTGTCTGCTGATAGAACAAATACTAACACTGTCTTTAAACTCATCACACACCCACACAAATCTTGATCTTGTACACTGACACATTTATAAACATCAATGTTTGTCTAGCTATAGATTGATAGTCAATGTGTTAACATTTACAATTAAAACTCAGCCAAGAGAATGCAGCTAGCATAGTTCCCTATTATTTTAACACTACACAACTGAAACTGGAGAAAGATTCACAGACACAAATTGCCATCTTATCATGTATTGCAAACGGCATATGGAGCCATGAGCAAGGGTATCCATCCGGCTGATCATAATTTTAATACAGATATTCCCAAATTTAACTGTGGACTATCAACAGGGTGTCCACTCTATTTGCAGTTAGAAATTCCCTGACATTTCCCTGACAAGTTGCATTTTTTCACTGACACAAAAATATTATAAATTAGGCATTAGATATTCTTAAAATTTATTCAAGTAAGTTCCCACATTCAACATATTAAAATAACAAATGCATCCACAATAAAAATAAGTAAAAATACAACACTACTGTCACTTACCAGTACCACTTTAGTTTTGGAGAGACTTTATTTTACTTTCAATGGCAGCCGCAGTTTCTTCAGCAGTGTCCAAGATTCTCTTTTTCTTCTCGTTGAGCTCCTTTATCATTATTGCAGTTCATTTCTTCTCATTTTTAGCTAATAAATCTGCTTCTGCTGTAGTTCTTTGCTTCTCTTGTGCTTCAACATAACGTGCTGTGCATGAGCTTCTTGGTGACCACCACATTTTGAATTCCACCTCTAGCAGTCACTCCATCATGCACTTGTCGCAGCCCAACTAGAGATTGTTCATGGAGATTCTCTACAAGCAGTTCTTTATTGATGGAAAAACCCCTTTCCAATGCAGCATTCCCATAAGAAATAATAAAAATCATTTTCAAAAATTTTGGCAACTCTCTCACATCAGTGAAGCTAGGTAGAATATTCTTCATCCAAAAGTGATCCACTCTGTCCATAGTTCGTAAAGACTGAACTGCAGAAGTGAAAACATCACTCTCACATACTGTCCTAAACTCCTTTTGAATTGTGTCTGCTTGAATACCAGAAATTCAGTTGTGCTCCACAAATGTATTCAAGGTAGTCGAGAGACGTGCATTTCGAATGGTAGGCTGCTTGGCTACAGCAGGATCAAAACACTCATGGCATTGCAAATATCTTGACGGAATTCCATTACTTCACGTTCGTTGACTCCCGGCAGTTTCGTAAAGCTAACTTGGTGGCATAACCCAAATCAATTTTGTTTGCAGGTAATATGTTAACTTTCAACTGTAGATCAAGTGTTGCCACATTTGTTGTGGATTCAATAATTTCCGGTTTAACAAATCTAGACATTATTGTTTTCATTGTTGAAAGAAGAGATCCATACACAAATGGTGCAAGTGGTAAATCAGATTGAAATCTTAACAGGAATGGTTCCAGATCTGTTGCAAGAGATTGGAAAAAACAGAGTTTTGCTTTCAGGAGTTTGTCTTCTAAAGCAGTTGAAATCACTTTAAAGGACTTGCATGTAGGTGCTGTCTTGTGAAGTTTCACACCCTCTACATATTTTTGAACATGAGTGAGAACTGACAAGGTACACTAAATTACTTTCACATTTTCGAGCCATCTGACCTCACAGTATTTCAATGGGAAAATACTAGACCCAGAAAAACGCACATAATCAGCACGTCTAGCTGGCACATGACGAAACAAGTAATGAAGGGCTCTCAAAAATTCGACAATACCCCAGGATGTCTTTTTTATAGCTGCTTTGTACGAGTTGTGTAAAGTATGCAATCCACATGTCCCTAAATTGAGTATGATCGGCATACTAGGATCATCCTTCAAATATAGCTTCAGATCTTGAAGGAATTTTTTATTTACATTTGGGCCATCCATTGACACCTGCATCAGTTTTTTAACATCAAGCCCACTCAATGCCTTCAAAAAGCCTTCTAACAAATCAGCAGCTGTTGCTTGTCCAAGAAACACAGAACCATAATAGCGAGTACATACTTCATTGTCCTTGTATGACCAGAATCTAATCATCACATCA